>JAUELG010221529.1:0-18355 GCA_031471515.1 Dendraster excentricus | reverse complement strand
GGAGGCAGAGTAATCAGAATAAGGAGGTGAACCAGGAGTCATCATGATTGAAGGAGGCAGAGTAATCAGAATAAGGAAGTGAACCAGGAGTCATCATGATTGAAGGAGGCAGAGTAATCAGAATAAGGAGGTGAATCAGAAGGAGAACAAGAGGAATATGAAAAAGGAATGATTGATGGGACTCACCTGTGCAAGGGGGGTGTTATCATCACTGTCCTCACTGCTCTCAAGGTGGCCCTGTCTGGCGGGCACCATGTGTGAGGGCGGGGAGGCCGTCTGTCCCCCCATCATGGACGCATGGTGCTGTTGGGACATCGGGGGCAGCGCGCCGTGGTGCATGCCCAGTCCCAGCTGGGAGTGGTTGATGGTCGACAGGTGCTGCTGGGGGCCAGGGGGGTGGGGCGGCCCCATCTCCGTGTGCGAGTGGGGGTGGTGGAAGAAGTTGCTGTCCTGGGAGTGCGGGTGCCCTGGGTGCTGGGAGGGGTGATGCTGCTGCTGCTGCGAGGGGTGGTGAGGATGCCCCTGCTGCTGATGATGCGACATGTACGAGGAACTCATGTGCGTGGCAGCGCTCAGGGCGGCGGGGTCCATGCCGCCAAAGTGTCCCATGTTTGAATGGTCGCCGATGTGCGGGATGTCGAACATCTGCGGCGGGAACTGAGGGTTGATGGGCGCGTTGCCGGATGACGTCGTCACGGGGAGACTGTCCGTCATGTGGGAGAGGGCGTCAGTGAAGGCTGCCGGGGACGCCTGGCTGGAGTAGCTGGGGGTGACGTTGGACAGGGACGTGGTGTTGTAGTTGCCCGAGGGGCTCATGGTGTGGGCCAGTGACGGGGACTGCGACTGCGACAGGGCCGGGGAGTTAGAGGAGGTGTGCGTCTGGGGGCTGGGCACGTTGGCCGCCTGCTGGGGGTTGAGTGGGGATGTCAGTGAGGACATCTGCTGGGGGCTGCCCGCCGTGTGGAAGGTGGGCTCGCCCCCTCCGCCTCCTCCTCCCGCGTTGCCATGGTCACCGTAGCTGACCCCGGATGCTGCGTTCATCCCTGGTGTGCCTCCGTCTCCTGGCAGGCTGGAGGGAGTGATGGGTGGGATCTCAAACTCCTCTCCAAAGTTGGGAGCGTGGTATGGCTATGAGAAATCAAGCAAGAAAAAAAAAAACGGTGTCAATACATCCAAGGACATTACAAATATTTCTAGAAGGAAGAAATAGAGGATGGCAAAACAAGCCTCAACTTGGAAAGGAACCAAAATCAATAAATCAAACTGATAATGAGAGTCTGAAAACCTGTAGGGTTTCCACTTCACTATGATAGATTTAAGCATTGATTTTCTTAAGAGACAATCGTCCTCTTGAATCGATGCCGAAATCAATTTTACTGTTTAATGAAACACCCTACTGAATAGTGAATGCTGGGACAAACCAAAGAAACTGGATGCACAGTATTGCAGTGAGCTAAGAGAGGCAGGCCAGCAACAAGGCCAAGGCAATATTTTTACCACCCCCCAAAAATGACCCTCATCTTTTATGAACACACGTGTCTGTACATATACAATATGTATGTTGGCATATTCATTGTGTGTATAGCACGCTGGCCCAGATATGAATGGCCGCCCTCAAGGCACCCGGCATCACCCGTCGTCCCGTAAGCCCCCGAGCCACTCAACTTGAAGTCGTTTGGTGCCTGCCTGAGATCGCTAAAAGCAGGTAGCTCAGATTCTAATCACCCCATTGAAAGACAGGAAAAGGTCAGTGGATGCGTATGTGGGGAGAGAGACCTGTCCGTCAGTGTACAAGCACATATTATATGCAGGTTTGATGTTGCTCTCTGTTTGAAGGATATCCGGATTTCTGATCATTCAAATAAATCCTATCTCATCCAATCCAATTGGAAACCCAGGGTTTCAATTTGGTATAAAATTGCAAAACAACTTTTTGACAGAAAATGCATAAATGCTAAGTAATCTTGAAGCGATGTGGTAATATAGTCTAAATCCACAAATCATACTAGGAACTCCCCTATAACTTGTTGATTTATATCACAGCACAAAATATTTATGATTGAATTGTTTAGATTTTGAAATATCCATAATTACAAACAAAAAGTGTTTGTTGGTAAATACCTCTGACATATTTCTTGAGTTGTAAGCGGGTCTGCCGCTGCGAGTAATGTGTGTGACCTCACGGGGGTTGCAGTAATCGTAGCTATTCACAAACCCTGATGTTATCTCGTGCGACTGCAGATAGCAAGAAAAGAACATGGAGAAGAAAATTATTAATTATGGTTTGATTAAAAAATTAAAATTAAAAAAAATTTAAAAAAACTTGGTACCAGCATAAACTATCAAAATGTATACTACTATATATGTCAGTTCTGTACAGTACAGCACAAAAAAAAACAACAGGAGACATTATGGCATCATCTTCTTTCTTCATTTTATTTATCAAGCTGGGGATATTGCTTAAACACCAAATTCAAATATCTCTTGATTGTTAAGAAGTTAATTGAATATGCCATTTGATCTGCACCACTCCCAAGCATACCCCCCTCCCCTCCTTCTTCATACTGGAGCACTCCCCCAACTGTCCCCCAAAATAGGCACACCCCTCACTATCCCCACTGAGTGCCCCCCTGCACCCCCCCCCCCCCCCAACCTCCTCCCTCCACTAGAGGCCGAGAATTAGTGAAAATAAACAGAAATCAATGGAGGAGGGGCACGGGGCCAATGATGGCATACCTAAATGCTACAAAAATACACACCGGCCATCAATCGATGCCAAGATACAGTTGTGAAAATAATTCCCTCATATCTCTAAGTTTGTGTTTACTTGAAAATCACTTTCTCCATACCAATGAGTATGAATAACTCTCTCTCTGTCTCTTGGTCTCTTTAATATCTTTTTGTCTGATTCACTATATCACTTTATATAATCCACCCCCTTCTGTCTATCTCTATCATCATACCAATTTTCTCACAGGTTTAATTTCTTCCTACACTTCATTTCCTTTAACACATATTAGTAGACATTAATTTGAAAGGAAGAGCTAGAGATAAGAAATTTGCTACATGTAAACAGACAAACAAACATACAAGTACACAAATGCACATACACATGCATGCATGCACCAAAGCACCATAAACATACAAAGGCATACACATACAGACACACACATACAAACTGAAACATACATATACACTACATATACACACACACTTGCAATGAAAGTCTGGTGCACCACTTCCTTAGCTTTTTAATTGGATAATTAATAAATAAATCCTGTATTATAATTACATTTTTGATCAAACCATCTTTGAAATTCCATCTACTGTGTGTTGCGCTGCCTGTCATCTAACCCTGATATGAACACATTAAAACATGCGATGCACAATTTTGTATGAAAAATGGCTAAAACCAATTTTTGTTTAGAGAGTGCCCTCTTGAGTTGTAATGGCCCTTTTTCAATGAAAGCAGGGGTCTTACTTAGTCGTTTGTAATTGTGTATATTTTTCGAGTATGGTGAAGTTAAACCTATTATTTTGGACAATAATGGGGTTTTGGCTCTTTGAGTTACGTTTGACCAATTCCCAACCATTCCTTTTATGGTACAGCCTGCTTTCTTTATTAAGTACATTTTTACTTATTTGATAGTTAATAGTTGCACCTGCTTTTATATAAAACCTCATACATTTTCAAAAAAATATTTTAGATAACTAATCTATCAGACAATCACATACTGTACATACAGATATGACTTTCTTGAAATGCACCTTGGGGTAGAATAATTTTTCCCCAACAAAGTAATATCAAGTAAGCATTTCTAAAACATAGTTTAATCCAAGATGTATGATCAATTGTGGTTTCATTTGATTGCAAGATACTCGGGCAAATGCGTCATTTGTATACACCAACCCAACATACATGAATGGCCGCGGGGAAAAGATGCAATATTATATAGAGATCTATAAATAATAAATACATGATATGAAGGAAAACAGGGCTGAAGGTTACTCAAAGGCCAGATAAATATTACACAAACATAAAAAAAATAAGTGTAACACAAAGATGCAAAAAAGAGAATGAGAGAGAAAGACAGAGAGAACGATGCTCTTCGCTCCCCGAGGCTTTTAAGTAAATAAAATTACATCAGGAAAAAAAAAATCAATCCCAAAGTAATTGGTTTTCCAAGGTTATCTCCACAAGATTGAACAGTGTTTTTTGGGTGTATTTAGCTGCGTGCGGTTTGTTTGATTGGCATGGAGAATGGAGGTTATATAGTAGTATTAATATGAAATCACACAAGAAAATGATCAGATGAAATAAGAAATGAACGGTGAATTTATAGCGAAGGCCCTTTTTCCCCCCTCTCGTCTCTCTTTCTCTCTCTTCATAGTGTTGATACAACTGCTGAAGTGAATTAGGACGAATGTTGATTATGCTGGCACAAGGATAAGTATCAAATTATGTTCCACGATCCAAAGATAAGTTAGCAAAATGAGAATCTTAGCAATCTAGAACAATAAATTGCCCGGGGGTAACTGAAAAAATAAGCACATTATTACCGCTGCTAAAGACAACCCTAATCTATACATTTGTACATTTTTTCTGGATGTCCAATAGAACTACACATGTACAATTAGATCATTTTGAATACCTACAAAAACTGCAAGGATTCTGCCATTTTTTTTTTTACATGCTTTTGATTCAACACATTCCATTCTACTAAATACATGTTTTTCACATTAGAATTACTCAATGTTCTATCCTGCTCCCATAGGCAATAGGTTATTATCCCTCACTTGATACAGGCCTCCAGTAATGACAAGTCATTAGGACAAGCAAGACATCCAAATTAATCAGTCAATAGTGGTACAACTATCCCATAATGCAACACGCTGCGACCCCTACCCCCCCCCCCCCTTCTCTCTTTCTCGAGTGATATCCAATACGGGTTCAAATTAATTGGTGTCCAATCAACGGCCATTGTTACCTCTCTCTCTCTCTCTCTCATAATAATGACGATAATTAGAACACTGGAAACGTAGAGGGAGAGATTGAATCAATTTACGCGACAAAAGCGGTGGAGAGTTTTTTAATGGGGGCACGGAGGGACTGATTTCATTGGAAAAAAATTACCCTTGCGTAATACAATTAAATATCATATTGCTACCAGGATTTGTAATCAATCACCACAATCTCCCTCAAGACTTTCGTCTTTGTAAAAAAAGTATATGTTGTTTTGGAAAAGCACACTATGAAACATGAAAATGAATATATAGAGAGTCTGTAAGATGTCTGTATTTGTGTTAATGTCACTTTCTTTTTATTTTAATGAGAGTAGAAGAAATTATGCATTTGTGTTTTGACACATTTTTGTTGTAAAATAAACCTATACCACACATTACAACCCCCTGGGAATTTTTTATCCAGGAAAAATGTGTTAAATAACACATCACCTATAAAAAGGCTCAACATAAACCTGTAATATCCCTATGGGAATTTTCATACTTAGGAGAAAGGGAGTTAAGAAATGACACTAGGTCTTTGACTCATCATAATCATCTAACAAACTCTCTCTATATATATCCCAGCCATGTCACGCTCTGTTTAGCTTCTAATCCACCATATCAAATATCCCCATCAGTGGTCATCATTCAAATCTTCCAAGCACTCACATTCTACTTCCATATATTTTACAGACGATATGATGATAAAGTAAACAAATATGTTGCAGAATAGGAACACAAAACATAATCACATTACTGCGCAGCTTTAATAAAGACAGTTTTTGCGACAAGCATTTTTTTTATATCCAGAGCTCATTTATAAATCTTGAAAGTATTAAAATGATGCTTCCCAATGAATATGCCTCAACATAATAATACAAGTGGCGATAAGTGAATATTTGTTCATAGTGGCACATTCATCAAATTAATGTACAATGTGTACAAAGACATTAATCATATGATTGCACATTCAAATTTCCATTTCATTTCACATACTCTCCATACCAGTTCTGTGAATGCATCATCAACAATTCATAATTACATGAAAACAATATTAATGGGCAGAAATCCCTGATCAAATCATTAATTCTGGCTCATCAAACAGGGAGGGAAGGGACTTGGGTATAAAGCGGTATATAAAGCCAAGGGAAGCAAAAAATCAACCCCTTGACCACAGGAACCGAGTGAGCTGTGTACAAAGTCTATGGGGGTTTCATAAATTCACAGGGAGTGGGGTAAGTACTTTTGAGAATTCAGCAGAGTAATAGGAAAATCATTGAGGGATTAGTTATCGAATGGATGAAATGACTTGGGCCCAATCAACCAAGTCACCTCTCCTCCCACCCCTCCCCCTCTGGGGAAATATGGCGTAATTTACAGTTGTCGCTGGGGATGAGGGTAAAGAGTAGTGCCTTAACTCTTTAAGAGAGCAGGCATAGCAGGTTGTACCTATTTTGGCGTGAGAATGAGTTTCTAAACTGAGATTTGCATACTGTTGTGTCTGTACGACTTCCTTTTGTAATGCTGAAGTTTCAGATGATAATTGTTTATAATTTGGGTGATATTACTCAATAGCAGAGAGAGAATGGCTGCACGGCCTTCAACTAAACATGATTTTCTCCTAAGTGAGGGCATAGCAGTTTCATACATTGTTCGGAGAGAGTTGGAGAGGGTGCTCAATCAATATTTGGCTTGGTTGCATTCTAGAAAAAAAATTAAAGGCCAGTTTTTCAGGAAAATTTTCATTTGGGGACCTTTATTAACAATAGAATGAGAAATTTTGATTTTTACAAAGCTCCTAAATGTTAAACAAGATTATATCTGAATTGAAGTAAGTGACCTAGTGGCCTTCTCACCCCGTGAAGATGTATCAAGCGCATGTATGATACAGCGTAATTTACAAGCGTCGCTGGGGACAAGGGTAAATCCAGTCCTTTCACTTATAAACCTTGCTGCAAGCATCGAACCTCCATGGATGACTGTGTCATGACACAAGGCGGATACATGTAGCTACACCGCTAGCACGGGATGCGTTAAAAGCTCACGTTGCCATGGCAACCCCATTAATTACTTACAATGGGAGGTGCTTTCTGCTTGCCTGGTCGCGTTTATGTGGGTTAGGTCTCAATCGAGCAGAATAATGGACGGACGATGGCCGTAATTAGGATAATTGTTTCCATAAATTAGATGTTTATTGGGAGAGGGTAAAGGGAGATAAAAGGAACTGGGATGTTTTATTAGGGAAGGGGAAGGCAGGGGAATATATTGGATTTGGACGATGCCTCGTAAAAAAAAACGGGCCATGACCCCACTCCGGATGAGTCATGTAATGTAACATTTCAAGTGGAAAAATTTGTTTTAAAAAGAGATAATTATTTTGAAGTAAATTTTAAATTATTTTTGGCTAAGTTTTAGTATTTAATTTTATTAATTGGTTGATGTGACAATCATTACAAAATGTGTCCATAAGTAATCACAGGATATATTTCTGCTGTTGCTAAAATATCTTTAGGATAATGAGTAATTCTAATTGTCACCAGAACTGAAAATTGTTTTGACAAAAAAAAGTTTTTTTCCTCATTAATAGAAAACCATAAAAATTTAATGTTATCAAACATTTCGTGTTTAATAATTTTGATTGAAAATTTTTTCATCATTAAAACAACAGAAACCATATAAATTTAATTTCAAATCTTTCAAGTCTAATAATAATTATGGTTTTTAGAATTGAGGTAAGTTGTTTATGACAGTAGACTGATTCACAGAAACTAATTAGTTTAATAATCAAGTCCAGAGATAATAACAACTAGTTAATTAAAGAGAATATCAACAACATAAAACACTTTTCCTAAAAGGCCCATCGTTAACAAATATTATACAAACATGACATTTTGCGACAAGTCAACAATATATCATGGCTCCACGATGAAAGGTAATGCACTCCCATAACGTGATTGGATTCTCAATCTTAATGGCGCATTTCACGCACCAAATCACATCTTACGAAGCACGAGAACCTCTATAATGAGTCAATGAATGGATTGTATGGAGGGGTAAATAAATACGAAACAATGACGGAAAGAAGGAGAGAAAAAATAAGTCGCAAGATTTATTCTACATTAAATATGTGCGCAGAGTACAGGCTAATTGGATTTTTGCCGCGTAATAGAGCGGGGTTCGGTAACGGATATCTTCGGGGCATGAGATTATTTTGTTGTGAGTCGTGGTGGTGGTACGGGTTCATAGTTCACCCATGAGGTGGAAGTCCTATTATACAACGGGGAATCGGGAGAGCACCTCTCGTACGAGTACACATGACAATACAGATGTCACGGTGTGTGTTTTTCTCCCAGGACCATTCCGCGACACCCTCTGGCCACTATTTAACAAGCGTTTACAGCAGTGGTGACACAGGCCTTGTTAGTCAATCACCAATTAGCATACATATCTCAAAACAGATCCTTGACTGACGCATGTACTTGTATGTTCTCCTGAAATCATAGGATGACTAGATTCTTCCTTGACAAGCAAAATTGAAGATTTAATTGAACTGTTTGTTTCCATTTTCAAGACTTTGTACTGTTATGCCACTAAAGTTCAGTTTAATTTCGGATCAAATGGTTCACTAGTGTTGATCCATCTGATATTATTTGAATTATTTGATACATATGTTTACCTCTTAATTTCTCATGTAAAAGTTGTTTTTTCACTGTTTGGCTAATGCACTAAATTGAAGGGCAATTCCACAACTGCTATTGCAATATCAAATTTTAAGGGGGAAATATGGTCTGAAAAGAGAAAAAAGAACGATGATGAAAGAAAAGGGCCTCCAGACCCTGTCAAGTATCACCATCTGTGCTAAAAATCTGTGGTGCACTCCAAAACCCCAGAGGTTTTAACCCTTTCAAAATGGTTCCCCATAACACTATGTCAGAGTACTCTTTGGAGAATGCAGGTTAAACTAAATCAAACAAGTTTTGAATACGTTAACACGTTCCCGTGGAGAAGAAATAAGATCCAATAGATTCCCGTAGGCAAAGGGTTTAAAGGAAAATGGTATGCATGATGCAGTTTGTTTTCTTAAAATAATGAGGGCACTCAAATAATATTTTATCTTTCTATTTCTAAGAAGGCTGATGGATACGTTAAAAACACTGTGTTGAGTGATGCGAGATGTTATTTGGGCTCCATTGAACAAACAAAATAACCAAATCCAATTTTACAAGCTGATGAGATCTGAATAAACACTTGACGAGGAATGCAGTTATTATATTAATGGGGTTGAGTACTGCAATTTTGTTTTGGAGAGGCCTGCGATTCAATATAAAAACAAATCTCAAATGCAATTGTACTTGATCCCGACCCATTTACAAGACATTTACATGGGGCTATATGAATTTAATGGGTCACAATGGTAATGCGCTCTCTTTCTCATTTTTCTCTTATTCTTTGTGCATTTTAGTTTGTATTCCTGCAAGTATACTCCGTCATTTGGTTTTAAGAATTGCTTCAAAATAAAATGTGCATATTCTATATTTATATATCAACCTAATGCAATATATACTATAGCTTTGTAATTCAGATATATTCTGTATTTTTGAGCAGCAGCATTTTACAGATTAATAACAAAATATCATGTAGACTGTGGGACGATCAAAATTACCTAGCTGATTCAGAGTAAAACAAAAGAATAAAAAGACGATGAAACAGCAAAGTGATCTTGCAATATAAGAGCTCTTCACAACAAGGTTCCACTTGAACAACACAACAGTATTATTACCATACTCCATAAATAGACAGAAGAAAGGATGTTTTCTTCAAGTGCATTATATGCAAAACCGTTCTATTAAAAACCGCTGCTGACGACAAGAAAGAAATCAGGAATAGTCTCCTTGATCCCGTTAATGGTTTAGAGATCGAGGCAAAGCTAAAACTCATGAAGTCGGGGAAGAATAATCCCGCAAAGCCTTGTCGGTGTCTCGATCCTCTCGCGATCTAAAATAACCCCATCTAATGGTCGAGATTTTCTGCGCCATGATTTGCATAATATTGACATTTTGACACCTCTACCCTCGTCTCCCCATCTTCCTTCTCTTGCTTCTTCCAGGAGCAGAGGAGGACTTCAAGAGAGGCAAAGGGGGGAGAGAGGATGAGAGAAGAGAAAAAAAATGAAGAGGGTTTGTTCAAATTATGGCATATATTAGGGTGGAGTGTTTGTGTACAATCGGGGGCCCATAATGGCTCATGTCCAGGTTGAATTATTCATGCGGCAAAGAGCCACGTTAAGAGTAATTGAATCCCAGGGGGGGCTTCATGCATAAGCAATAGCCTGGCACCTGAGTGCTCCTCTTTGCTCTTACCCCAAAACAAGAGGGGGTCCCGAACCAAACTGAGAAGAAAAAAATCTTCCACCGAAACATAACAAAACACAAAGTAAAACTACCAAAAGAGAGACAGATAACCTTGTTTTTCTTACCCTTAACCACAAGAATCCTTCTAAGACAACCAGGAAAAACTAAAATGAGGCAAGGTAAGGTCCTAAACTTAGATATTTTAACAAACAATGAAGAAAAGGACAAAAGAGAAGGATAGAAACCGCACAAAAAATAATCTTGAGGGAAACTTTTTTGATTGTTGCGCTGCTGTCGTACCCGGATACGGACGGACACGTAAGAAGGTTTGTCGGACAATTTGAGGGTACGCTGGTCACACACCGTGATGCGTGTTGATTTAAGCGACATCCTTGTGATATCATGTTGACGTCTCGGGTGAGCCCTCGCGAGCTGCGGTCGGAGATTTGAGAAACATGCATGCAAGAGGGCTCCCTCGCATATTTATCCCCGTATCACATGGCGGCAATTCAGTTATCCCTCCAATCTCAGCTCCAGTTTCACTGTCTTGCTTACGTGAGGCACGCTAATCTCTGTTTTTGTATATCATATTTCCGTTGTTTTAAAACTTAAATGTGGTTTTCACAGCTTAATATACTTACATCCACACCCAAGTACATTTACATACACACAGAAATTAACAAGGGGAAAAAAGAGTTCAACTTATAAAATATGCTCGTCTCATGAATAAAGATGGAAGAACACAATGCTACAAGTTGAAAGTTTCCAAACCTCTTAAAAACATAACTGGGGCAAGTTACTAGAATATGTTAGTCTACCCAACTGAACATAACTGCAGCAATAAAAACAATAGCACAGATTTCTCACTATCATCTCTTTTTTGTGTCCTTCTCTAGAACAGCGAAGTATCAAAATTGAAAAACAAAATGGCAATCTGCTCTGTTATGTCAAAAACAGGTGAAACACCTTGCCTGGCCAAACGACACAAAAATGTATGCATGGGACAGCATCCCTGCATATAAATGGGCTAAAGTGTTTGGGATGAGGGTGGTACTGGAAGAATTGATTCTGCTTCAGTGAGCTCCCAGTGATAATAATGACACATGCCATGCAATCAATACACACTTTACAAAACACCTCTCCAATCAAACCAATTCAGAGCCATCATGTCCATGTTCCCCTCTCATTTCCCAAACCCTTCTAAAAAAAAAAAAAAACCTGTCCTGATTTCTGCTCAGATGATCACTCATGGGCCCTACTTGGATGCACAAATGTTACGATTAAGTCCTTTCAGCACATCCAAATGAAATTACTATTGATTGGCTAAAGCAGCCATGCAGCTCTTGGAACGTTAGGGTTAACCATGCACACAATCATTCTCCTGCCTCCCCCACCCCCTCTCCCTTTTCTTCCCCCTGCTACCTCCCTTGCTCCTTCTTCTGCACTCCTTCCTTCCTTCTTTCTCCCTCACACTTTCCTTATCCATTCTTCCACTTCCTCCTCCCTCCCTCCTTCATTTTTCTTCCTCACACCTTCTTTATCCATCCTTCTCCCTTCCTTCTCCCTCCCTCCTGCCTCCCCATCTCCCTCACACTTTCTTTATCGATCCTTCTCCCTTCCTCCTCCCAACCTTCCCTCATCTTCCGTGTCTGGAAGATAATTTGTTAGGGGGGGGGGGTGACTCTTTGCGCGGATCGCCCACGGCCCTAACCATTCAATACATTCTCAAGTGGTGCTATATTACTTATGCATTACACCCACGGGCAGAATATACCCCTCTTAACAAACAAGACCACCGTAATAAAAACACACAACAGAAATCATCATTAATTTCGCTTTTCACATCCCTAACACATTTTTGCTTTTATCGCACCACCACTTGTGTTTATTTGCAACGAATCACGTTATTATCATAATTGGAAATGATGAAAGTGCACATGTAATCTGGGGCCCTTGGGTCGCGAGGGAATCGAATCTGGGTCTGTTTTGTAATACCGGTGTTACGGATAGCGCAAAAGACAGATGTTTTTTTCCCCCCGTTCGACATGTGAATGGGAAATGAATGAGTGATTGACAATGATTACAGAATTACTTAAATTCATATCTGTTCACTTCCCTGAATGGCACAAACAATTCAATAAACAATAGTACTTACACAAATAAGAGCAAGGAGGTGATTATGATGGAATGGGAGTGGTGAGGAAATGAAGGTGATACAGTATCTTTTCTCACAAAGAATAGGCATGGCATTTATGAATAGTTAAATCTATGAAACAATACAAAACCAACAAAAAGAGAGAGGTACGCTGTGAAGGTTTGATAGTTCATAGTTCAGTTAGTTCTATATTGTCACTTTGAGTATTATTTTAAATAGGCAAATGATAGCAAAATTAATCTACTAGTAGCTTTTATGACCACCTGTACATAAAGGACAGTAAGAACTAAGAAGCTGTAACTATCACTGAGTTGTCTTTATATAAAGGTTTGACTTTAGTACCAATTAAATTCCAGAGATGGAAATGTTTTAAAAAAAATCTGAAATTGCTAGTGTGTTCACATCTTCAGTAGCAAGTAAATATATTCCAATCTATTGCAGTGTCTTAATGAAAGATAAACAATCTGACAGAAATGACCTAAAACATTACCATCACAGGGCAGTATTGAATGATAGGATAATAGACTGAGTCTCCGCATGACACTACTACAGATACTGTTCATATGGCATATTACGTTCCAATAAACAAAGTGTTAAATCTGCAATATACAATTGAATGAAATTGTCCCCCAGTGACTATTGTGGACATGACAGTATGTACAATGGGTTTACATATAATATAATTAATGTTTTTCTTTGTTTGGGGCCATCAGATTCAGATTTGGGGCCAATTTTTTTTTTTTTTTTACTTGTCCGACTGCGCATATTAGGGCTGAACAAGTTAATATCTGTCACTAATATATCACTTTGACAAATTGTCCCCCGACGATTATTGCCAACGTGGCTGTATGTTCAATGGCCATGCATGATTGACCACTCATCCAGCCAGCAATTAGAGTTTGACCCCATTATCCAGTCCATTCAATCAATAATTCTCGGACCAATTACTCTCCTCAGAGCGCCCAAATTAAAATACAACTTTGCGACAACAATGCAAGCGTAAAGAGCTTCTTTCATCTTGTAAAAAAAAAAAGTGATTTTAATTATAAATTACAAAAAACAAAAAAACAATATGGCCCTGGAGCAAGAAAAAGAGATATATAATACAGGTCTATTTTAAAAATTACTATATAACAAATTCAAACAAAATGGAACAATCCGTTGTTGGAAAATTATATTAAAAATTTAATTAATTGAACAACATAAAAATGGCAAGCAACTACATAGCAAGTAGTAGTACATTTAATTTTGTAATCATTTTTTTTAAGGGACTGTTATTATTTTCAGAAAATAAAGAGTAAAATTTTAGTCTTTAGACTATTAATAAATAAACAACCAGACCCCACACAAACTGACATTTCTGGAGGGATTAATTTTGAATTCAAAGAAATTTTTTTTTTTAAATGTATTACAAATGTACTTCCGATTTTTCCATTTATTTTACAGTGGCCATGCATCTTTTGTTTAATGTATAGATTTGAAGTAATCCATCCGACAGTGCTGTTATTCAGTTTGATCAACAAAAAACTTAAATGCATGAAGTTTTGTTTGTTTATTTCAAGAGATACATGTACATTAACAAAAATATTGAATATTAAAGCCTTTTGTATAATTGTTAAATGGATGACACTATGGATAAACTAAGCATGGCTTATACTCAATACATGTACATAAAAACTAAAATGTACAATATCACTTTGCAACTTCAGAGAGGATTATCTAATCAGTTAAAGGTGAATAACATTACAGTAATTTCTTCCCTGAGCATTTCAGCACTGCTAATTTAAAGAAAATCATTTATAAGCTTATTTTCTCATCGCAAAAACTCATACTTATGAAACTACCAATTCATTCAATTACCAGAAAGGGTACTTAATTCATCAACATAATTTGCAGGCAAATTACGATGCAAATTGGCACCCAACGAAAACTTGCACAAGCTCTTGAACACAAAAAAAAAAAAAAATGGGGAGCAATATATACAGTCATAATACAGATTGATGAAATAAGCTTGAGTGAATTTCGATTTACATCATAATGAGCAAATTACAAGGAGCTTCTGGAGTAAGTATCTCAATTTAATTTAAATGAGGGAAAATCCTGAGGGAAAAAGAAATACAATTATGATCAAAATTTTGATTGAATGATGAGAAATAAAAGAAAAACAAGATATCTAAAGATGGATTTGAAATTCAAACTAGAAAACATTTTGAGGGGGGAAAACCAGTAGGAACTTAATATTACAAGTTTGTAGCTGAACGAGAAATAATCTTGTTTTTTTTTTTAAAGCGATCTTGAGAAAATCGGGATAGAATGAGTAATAATCTTGTGGAAAACAGTGTGTAAAAAAACAAGACAATGACAAATTGTACTTGAACAAGAAATAATCTTGTTGAAAATATTACAATCAAGATTTTGACTGAAAAAGGAATAATCTCGTCAAAAAATTAGATGAGAACAAACCAGTATCTCTAACAAAATTGTACTTTGAAAAAGACATAATGTTCACGAAGATCAGTGTAAAACAATAAGAGGGTTATACTGGATTTTGTCTCGATTGCTTCAGGTAGGTAAACAGATGACTCAATCCATTTACTCGACATCCCTTCCCAGAAATTGATTCATGATCTCCGCAAAGTAATTAACTGAGCCTGTTATTCCCAGCAAACCGGAAGCCTGAACTCCTAACCATGGATATACTAAAGTGAATTTATATATGTGGGCAGCCATTGACACCACTTAGCCATTTAACATTGAATCACCCCAAACAACACTCATCCAAACTACTTCCGTGGTAATGAATTATATGGGGAGGATACTTATCCATTTTGATCCAAAGTCAATTATCAACCACTGGCAGTGATGCGTTGGAGTGAGTGGTTGGAGTGAAACAAAACAAATCGTGAAAAACAAAATGATGCCAAAAAGCTAAACACTTTCATGGGACAAATAACCTCTTATCATTAGCCCCATGACTAGGCAATTAACCCCATGATGACTAGTTGGTATTGCTATAACATGCATTCTTCATAGACTCTAGCCCGAGTACTTTCTGACAAGGTCTGAATGGATTAAAAGAACAAATCAGCCTGCCCTTGACTCGATCATTAATATCACAAATTTGCTATCAACTTTTACTCAATTCACCACTCAACATTGGTAATTTACCATTTCTGTCTAATTTGTTGGTGTTTTCTTGTAAAAACAAATGAGGTTAACACTTGCATTGCCTAAAGCTATGTATGGTATACACATCTTGTACAACGTGAAGTTCTATGTCACTGGAAAGATCAGAGTACAAGACAATGTATATAATAAAGCCTTATGAGTCGTACAATTCCCTT
The DNA here is from genome assembly GCA_031471515.1 of Dendraster excentricus. Classification (NCBI taxonomy): domain Eukaryota; kingdom Metazoa; phylum Echinodermata; class Echinoidea; order Clypeasteroida; family Dendrasteridae; genus Dendraster; species Dendraster excentricus. Next base: position 2,501 of record JAUELG010221529.1, on the reverse strand, counting down.
GTAATTTATCCAAAGTCAACCACATTCCTAAAAGGAATAAGTTCACCCAATCACGACTTAACAATTTTCATGAAACATGAATTACCCATGCCCTCCCAGAACAAGTCATTTTTATGGACCAGTGCCAAAAGGGTTCAAATCACTCACTTCTCACAACCAAACAGGACATTATCTTTTGATAATGGATGCGGATGTTGATATTAAACGCTCATTAGAACAGAGGGGTAATGTAAATGCAAATTGTAATTTAAGGTAAATCTAATGGAAGAACGATCACAAAAAAAAAAATTCTGTGTAAAAAATTGATTGCTCTTTGTTTATCGTCGTCAAGAGATCGCATGACAAAATTTATGCCCCCCTGATCCGATAAGTGAGATTGTATTCTCTACCCTGCGGCATAACGTTCTCCAGAATAAAAAAAAAATGTTTACATTTGTGTCAAAATTTAAGAGTAAAAATCTCAAACTGGAAATGTTTATCTCGGGGTAAAGTGTGATATACTTTTACTGAAATCCGATGTTTGTGTCTGTTATAAACAAAACTCAGAGTGCTAAGTACTATGACTATATAATGTCAGTAGAATACACACAGGAAAGGGAGAAGGGGTATAAAAATCATAGGCCGTCCATTCCAAGAAAATCCAAAAGAAGAGAAAGTAAGAACAAAACTGCCATAACCACAGAAAGAAATATCATAAAATGTGCAATAAATCCCCGTTTTATTTGGTGTGCCCTTACAGAAGTATTGCATTACACACTATCTCCTAAAAACATGTATCAAGCATGTATCAAGCGTGTACATCAATGACAATGTATATAATTGAGCAAGGATGCACATGTTCCAATGAAAAATATATGAGAGACGAATGCAAGATATTATAGGCAAACACCTGCCAGTCAATTGATATTTAAGAGGCACAGGCATTTTATATTGTAAAGAAGTGTTTTTTTTTTCATAGCCCCCCACCCCCCCCCCCCCCTTCTCCCTCCATTTTCAGGGGAAAACCACAAGGATGGGCAATCAATATTTCAACCATTTTAAACACATCGAGCGATAATTCTTATGGCATTAACAGTGATCTTGCAATATTGATTTAAGGCACTTGAAAGCCAAGGAAATCTTTCACTGAACCACTTTGTACATGAATAAATGCTGATTAATGCTCCAAGAAAGCAGGCAAATCACAATTTTCAAGCAACAAAAAGAAATTAAAGAATATCAAAAGCATTACTTGGTCAACTTACCCACCAACAAACTGGAAGAATTTCTTTAGGGTGCGCCATTGATTCCGATATTGTTTTTATGCAGGTTTTAGTGTCAGATTTTCACCCCCTTTTGACAAAAGATGGCAGCTTACTAAAAAATGAATGTACCGGCATCGATGAATGAGTTTAAAATTCCAGCAATTCCAGCATGCAACAACAAAGTTATTCAGATCGGCTACGCTGCCATACAAATACTACGGTTCGGTTCACAGTAACTAATGCGTTCACAAAGTCGTATTTGTTTCTATGAAATTCTTCTGCAGGATCCCCTTTAGCTCTAGGAAATGATGTTTATGGATGTCTGATTGTTCTACAAACATTTTTTTTTAGTAATACAGACAAGAAAGAAGCATTTTTTCTTTCATTGCTCGATTCCACACCAACTGCAAAGAAATACACGTAGTTATGAATCAAAATGATGAGAGAGAATCATTTTGCGCTCCTCATAAAATTGCTCAATGCTACCGACAAACTCTTACGAAACCGCTAATGAATGAAAATGCGAATAGCAATTTTGACCCAATTCCGCTCTGTACCATGCATGCACTCACTAACTATTTTGCTCTTTCCGCGAAATGCAGTTCAATCTACACGCAACTCGTAACAACATGTAATCATGAATGAAGAAGTGAAATTGGTTGTAATAAGGGTTGTAAGAATAACGGTTGTAATAATAACGGTTGTAATAATAACGGTGGTTGTAATAACGGTTGTAATAACAACGGTTGTAATAACGGTTGTAAGCACAAGGGCATGCAGGAAAAGAGGAGAAGGGGTATCGTCATCATCAAACAAAAGATGCATGGATTTGCTTCCCTCCTCTTCTACATGTACATGTAGCTGGTGTGCTGGAGCGGCAGCCAGCATGACGGCCCATGATTCACAGTATGACTAATTACTCGCAACAATTGCATCACCGCCAGACCTCACGACCCCTAATCACCACCGGCAGCTTAGGCAGTGGAGTGTGGACACATGTGTACAATCACAATCACATATCAAATCATGTATCAGATCAACTCAATTGGTACAAAAACATATTTTACTGTGTACTACAGTCTAACCTGTTTTTAGCAGCCACCTGTCTATTGGGGGCCACAATAAATGATTGATCCCCAGAAAAACAAAATTGTGTGCTGGAACCTTTTCATAGCTGTTACCTATCTACAATTGGCATTTGTTTTGTATCTCTTGGGTGGTCACTATACCAAGACTATACCCAGGTTTGACTTTATA
>JAUELG010221528.1:22881-32162 GCA_031471515.1 Dendraster excentricus | reverse complement strand
CCCCCCCCCCCAAAACCAGATCCACAACTCGACCAGATATTGCGAGGGAGCGAAGCGACATATTATGTTAAGTTTAAAGACTGTTTTGCTGGTCATTGTCAATGTCAATAAGGTATAATTATGGCACGCACAGGCTGATGAATATTTATATGTACTTAGTGTTGTCACCAACAATATTGTCATCATTATTTTGCATGTTTTTCAGTACTAGATGTTTATGCTTCAATTTTCATTTTCCCTGGATTGTCCTTTTGTTTGTACATCACTTACCTCATAAGGTAATTTGATGAAGCAACAACACACTTTGAACGTCCAACAAATATAGTTCAGGGAAACCCTGTTATAACGAGGTACCGTTTATAACGAAGAGAATCCTTTGGTCCCGATTGTTCAAACGGCATAATGCTCTGCTTATAATGAGCTCGGTTATAGCGAGGTAAATTATATAGTCCCGACTACCTTGTTATAATGGGATTTCTCTGTATTATAAATGTTTAATATGAATATTACATTTAGTTTCTGCATTAACATATGTCAATATTAATACATTGGGTATGCCTGAATATATCTAATAAATTGGACAGATTTTCCCCATGTTACTGTGCCAAAAACATTTCCCCACCCATACGAGTTGGACAAAGGCCCAATTGTCTTTGGTCGCTCAACTACCTGCACTTGTAGACCTATCGAATGTTGATATTTACCACCAGATGTATTATCATTTTATCCTTCTAATATATCAAGTGAATCCCTGAGATCAGCTGAACATTAGGCGTCAAAGAAGAATGGGCCGTTTGAAATTCATTCATAATATAATTGGTCATCAGCTAAATTCTAGGACATGGTATTGTTGGTGACTGGTTATTATACTATTACCATGATTACTGAAACAGCAACCAGCCCTATGTACATTACTGATCAGAACTAAATGGATTCTCTAGAATATGAAAAGCAATTATTATATATCTAGTGTCGAATAGCAACGTTCAATATGTTTGCATGTGCAAAATGGTGTAACTGCTTGATAGTTGGTGTATGTTTATGCTGGGCACAAGTTGAGCTATTGAGAATGTGGACCTACATGATTAAAGGGGTAGTACAGTTCCGGTCGATACAAAATTAATTTGTAGTAAATAACACTTGTACCTTATCAAATGAAAATAAGTAATAATCCAACCGTTCATGAAAGGTAGAACAACTCTAATTAAGAAGGCTGTTTTCAATCAAACAACAGTGTCTTTCAGACATCCCACAGTTTCAACCATTTTATATACAAATTCTGCATATGTTTTTGTTTGTTCTAAACCGATTTTTTTAACTGTAGAATAATGTGCTTTAAAGTTTTTCTTAAAGTGCACTATGAACCAGAACTGTACAATCCCTTTAAAAGTAAAGAAATTTACCATGCAGCATTCATCATTTTTGATCAAACATATCTTGACAATCCATGTAGTTTGACTATTTCATCTGGTAGATCCAAAATGAATTAATTTGGTCATTTTATCAGTATGTGTATTTGTTCTTAGTTTTAAACTATATAAGCTATATAAGTAAAATACATTGATATACCATGATACACATATAAATTATATGGACGTTTTGTGTCCTTTACTCCAAACTTGGGAAACATTTTGTTCCACTTATCAATCTGTCCATGTGCAGTCAAGCGTGCACACATGCATATGATTTGAAAAGTATGAGTTTCCACCAGTAAGTGTTCGTTATGTATTTATGCAAATAATATTTGATTACTGGGAGAAGTGGGGGGGGGGGGGGGGAGGTTGGGGGTAGGTATGTTATTAACCCCCACCCCCATGAAAAGAGAAGTTTATGAAATTACCTTGCCGTTTTTGTCTTAACGATGTTGTCATTTGCAATTTCACATTTCTATTCTATCATTCCTTTACCAAAACCAAACATACTTTCTATTCCCTACTGTGATCTTTCTTTCCATGGGAGTTAACACGCTTGTATTTATTTTTCTAATAACCATTGTGCCGTTATGTTGGTCTAAATGTGGGTTCATTTACACTTGTCCCAAGTTCAAGAACTGTTTTGAAACATGTTTGAGGCCATCTTTTGTCTTGTAATAAAAAATGAAATGATACATTATTAACAGTTTGAAACATGTTTGAAAGCAATGATTTTAGTCTAGTTAAGTCTATTGATTGAATACACCCACAATAATGATTGTTCATTGTTTTCTGCCAGTAATATGTTTGACGCATGTCCAAATATGATTTATTACATTGGCTTTGTTTTGAAGGAAAGCAAATTGGAAAGAAAAGAATAATATTGTACAGCGGAACTACATTAGAATGAGCTCTGATTGAGGAAGGCATTTGAACGATACCATTTCTTGTAAGAGACGCTCACAAAAGTCCCTTTTTTGTTTTTGTACCTTGATCGAAATCCCTAATACAGGGTGGCCCCAAAAACGGAACGGGGCACTTCCCAAAATAAATTACCCAAATGTGTATGTCCATCGTATAAGGTGTCTTTTCAAATGAACAACGAAACCAAGAAAAGGATTTTTGGTGGTTTTTATTTAAGGGCGTTGCGAGTGAGACCATGTCAGTTACCATTTATTGCCAATTTTTATCTCGTTGACGCCAGTTAATAGGCACTCCCTGCCCTTTATACTATTGTGCGACCGTACCTATTCTCTTGGCATACGGCTGAGCACACACTGACAAGAGTGCGCGATGCTGTATGCTATGAATAGCGGCTCCGTACGTGAGACTTGATGTACCAACCACTGGCTTATTTAAAACTGGCTAAAAAAGGGACCTGACATAGTGTCATTCACAGCGCTATAAAACAATAACTACACAACTAAATTTACTGTTCTTGATGTCGTTGTTCTTTTGAAAAGGCACCCTATCCGATGGATATGATACCATTTATATTTTGGGAAGTGCCCCGTTCCGTTTTTTTGCCACCCTGTATAGCAACTAACGAGGTAATTTGAATGTTCCAAAACTTATCGTTATTACAATCTTCTGCTTGCCCACCACAATATACTGTGGTTATTTTTATGATCCCAAGCTTTTGCTTATAGCAAGGTTCCACTGTATATTTACATATGTACTGTTATATCATCATGCACTTCTAGTGCCTGATGATGTTGAGGTGTAATGTACAAAATAGAAAATATAATTCAATTAGTAGAATGACGAATTGATATGTCAGCTCGTATAGCTGATTTGTAATTAAGCTAATGTGCACATTATATGTAGCATGACATGAATGGTGGATGTGAAGATATTGAATACAGATGATAATAAATCGAAAATACACATACTTTTCAACCTTTTTCTTGAGCTTTCATTTTACGATAGTCCTGGTTTATCATAATGCTAAGGGCATGCCTGTATAAAATGCCAGAGCGCCGTGATAATAAGACATAACATAGAAAGGACTGAGATCTGAAAACAAAATTTGGTCCATGAAAGCATTCACATTTTCTAAGATAACCTCCAAAATATCCTGGTCGTAGCAATCTTTATTCCTATTTTACAGGTTCCTGAACTTTGCACCAGAATCAGACATGACTTGGCATGCCATCAGAAGGTGTGCCCTTGCCCTTTTGAGGGGTTGGCGACATGGGATGCTTCCGTTGTTTTGACTGCTTATTTGTCTCAGGTTGAGAGTAATTAACCCAAGTCTCATCCACAGTCACAAATCGTCCAAAGAAATTGGTTGATCTAACCTCAAAGAGCGCCAATTTCTCTGTTGACATGTTTTTGATACTTGAAGACAAATTTAACTTTTTCAATGTTTACATTGTTTTCATTCTTATGTATTGTATTTTTTTTTAAAGATGAATTTATGAATTTATGTATGAATTAAACTTATAACAAAATAATAATCCAAATTGTAATTAAAAATATCAATTATAACAGATTTGGAGTTAACATGGCATCGGATAAAGGTATTGCATAGAAACCTGTACAATTTATCGACCTCTAAAATCAACACATGCGGAAGACTTAAGAGAAAATAGTCATGAGGTTTGAACGCGAACGCGAAATTAAAAACGGTCTCGATGCACGTCGAAAACAAACCGACAGGTGGGATTAGGGTTAACATTGTAAGTATTTAACTGTAATTCCCCATTTTGTTTTAAATTAGTTTGTTGGTTTTTAATTGTTTTAATTCACTAATTTATTTATTTAATTGTTTCTTTCCTTAATTATCTTTGTTCCAGAGCATGATGGCCCACCATACGAGTCACTGTATGAGGCTGTGGCGTAAAACCCAGTCCGGTCCAATAAGAATCATACTTATATTTGCCATTTTTTTTTTGCCATGCAGTTCATGTATTATTTTGATTTTCCAGTGCGATATGTTTTAATTCATCATATTACATGTATTTGTTTGACGGTTAGACCACACGCAGCGTGGACAGGATGGAAATGATCGGCAGCTTACCTCTAACCTCTTTTCCACTTGCTCTAACATCATTATATTCTGTTTGATTCCATTTTCAATGGACAATGGAACCAAAATTAGATTCGCATGATTTTCTTAACATGATCAATCAAAATGAACACATACAAAAATTGGTTGTACCCTGAAAACGGAAAGAGCGTTGGCAAATATTCTTCTAGATTTTCGTAGGTCTTACTGATGATGTTTTGACTGTATTATTTGCATGTCATGCATTATGAGTACTTGATAACTTTCGATAGGTCAATATGGATTTGTCAGGTTCATTTAAATGTAGATGCATTTTGGCAGGTACTGAATATTTCTTCCGGCCAGAGGCGAGGATCGGACTTTTTTTGCCAAAAGGACGTCATGCCAAGAGGACTAAGTCACATTTTGTGTACAACCATACCTACCATTGTCAAAATCTTACAAAATAAATTCGAATTCTGTCGTTCCCACATACCTTGATGTATTCGTATTGACAATACAATAATTGGACAGATTTCTTTATTTTTTTCAATTTCCCCTTTTGTTATAAAGATATATGTACGATTGAAGTGTTTAGATAATAAACAAAACTCTCTTGGAATTTTGAAAACCACAAAGTGAGTTCAGTGAGTTAGTGAATATCACTAACTTTTTTGTTAAACAAATTCATTTACTGAGACAACCTGTTTATATGCAAATTAGGTCTAATTTCCATAACTTATGCAAATGTATTGATGGGAATGGGATATCTATGCCAATAGTGTTTTTATTGACATATTCGGGAGAACATTATCCTTAGATCAAAAGAGGAAAATTTATCCAAAGAGACACTCTGTATCTATGCAAATTAGGCCTAATTTCCATAATTAATGCACAGAAATAACGGAACGGGGGCATTTCCCAAGAGAAAGCCATGAAATGACTAGGTTCATAGGATAGTGTGTCTTTTCAAATGAAAATTGATACCAAGACCATTAATTTTGGTCATGAAGTTGTTGTTGTACAGCGCTGTGAGGGACACCATGTCATGGTTCATTTTTCTTCAATTTTAACTGACCTATTTGCTAAAGAATGACCCAAAGCGGCTCGTTATGGAATTCGGTGCTGTGGCTGTTCAGTCGATTGCACTTTATTACAAAGGTGTCCGCATCATTGTTCACCGGGACTCTAGGACGAGCTGTTCGGGTCATTCTTTAGCTAATAGGTATGTCAACATTGAGGAAAAGTGAACTTTGGCATGGTGCCACTCACAGCGCTCTAAAACAAAAACTACACAACCAAAATTAATGTTCTAGGTATCAATTTTTATTTGAAAAGACTCATTATCCGATGGACCCAATCATTTCGTCGCTCTTTTTTGGGAGGTGCCCCCGTTCCGTTTTGTCTGGGCCCATGACTACATTTGCTTAAATAATGGAAATTAGGCATAATTTGCATAGATACGGAGTGTCCCTTTGGATAAATTTTCTTCTTTTAATTCAAGGATTATGTTCTCCCGAGTATATCAATAAAAACACAAAATAGATATCCCATTCCCATCAATACATTTGCATAAATTATGGAAATTAGACCTAATTTGCATATAAACAGGGTGTCTTTTTGAATTAATGTTCTTCTTTTGATCCAAAGAATATGATGAAGTTATTAAAAGAGTTGTACCCCAAATCGCAGTGAACACCCATATTTTGGGGTCTAAAAAAGCCTACTAGACAAACATTTTCCGTGTTTAATCATTAACGGCCATCCATATAGTCCTGATAATACTAACGTGTACTCCATTCTGTTATACAAGTTTAGTTTCATGTACTTCTATGCGACCTTTAAAATTCCAAACATGCCACTCCCTATTTGAGCATTTAAACAAATTTACATCTCAAGGATATGAATCACCTACTCATGTGGCGCCACCATGACATGATTCAATTATCTTGTTCGTTTCCAATTTTCAATAACAATGAACACAATTATATCTTTGGTGTTTGCCATAATTAAATGTGATTGTTAAGGTTTTTTTACTAAGGTAAGCCTCTTTAGTGCCTTTGTTTATTTTTTTTTATGACAATATTTGCATGTAATGCTATATAAACACTTGTTATTCCTCAAAAGTTATACTATTTGCAAGATGGATTTATATTGAACAAATACAATTAACATTCAGTTTTGGATTTAACAGGTACCGAAGGTTGGTGTACATTGTTACTTTACTGTTTGAGTGTTAAACAAATTTACATCTCTATTATAGGAGTAACTTATAATAAAAGTTTAAGTTGTACTTTTGTTTAATTTATTAAACAGGGCGCAGACTATTGGGAATAAGATCACTCAAGAACAACACAGAATTTAGGGGGGATAAAACCAATCATTTTTTCCGAAGACTATGGTATTTATACATTTCAGCTAGACCCTTTTCCAGAGTTTTAATTGTGTGATTGCTTCTAATATGTAAGACTGAACATGAGATAAATCAGTTTTTTTTTTTACTGGGGGTTTCACCGAATGAACGGGGTGTTATTCTGAGAGAGAACTGTGAATCTGCGATTATCATTGGCGCAAGTGGAGGGTGGGTTGTGATGGGAATGTCAGGGGTGGGGGAGGTCTCGAGATATATCTAAAAAGATATCTTGAAAGAGTCACTCTTCCCATCGAAACATCCCCCATACCGAATATACGATTACCCCCGCCCCCTGCCCCCGGGTTCTTAATCTAACCTTTTCTTAACAACTAAGATATAAAATGCCTGTTGACGTTATGAAGGTATCATAAGGGTAAATAACTATTTGTCCTGTTTATCCCCGTCATGAAAACCTGGGTGCATTTCTATAATATGATGGCCGCTTTACTGTGTTGCCGATGATGGTCAAATTGACGTTCCCTCCTCCCCCATGGCAAAAAAAAAACCGGCGACGCCCATGTATTATACAGATATTGACTGCCCAGAGGGGCAATATAACATTTTAGATCCTCGAGGGCAGTTATATATTTGTCGAGGGACATTATTTTTTTCTGCGCAAAATCTAATACGCGCATTTTAATACGCACAAAGCATTGTCATACCTATTGTTACGTCATCAGTAGGGAAAAGTAGGGCAATATAATGGCCCCTGTGTTAAACAAATGGCGTTATATTTCCAGGGAAATATAACGTTTGTCATCCTTGTACCGATGGTCACGTGACAGCATTTGGCAAAAGCATGCATTATTCCTATACACAACAAAAAAGTAGGTCCCCCCTTTTCAAAATGGCAGAACTTTTTGCACGAAATGTTTTAAGCAAAATGAATCAGCAGGATTGTTCATACAATTTGTGACTAACTTATGTGTGAAAATGAAGTTGGTCCATGATGTCACGCATGAGTGAGCACACAAAGTGCTAATCTTTCCTTTGCTATGTGCTCACTCATGACAAATGCATGCACTATACACATACCCAGCAAAAAAGTATGTCCCCCTTTTCAAAATGGTAGCACTTTTTGCACGAAATGTTTTGATCAGAGTGACTCGGCAGGATTCTTTCTACATATTATGACTAACTTATGTGTGAACATGAAGTTGGTCCATTGAGTCACGCATGAGTGACCACACAAAGTGCCAATCGTTCCTTTGATTTGGGCTCACTCATGCATGACGTGATAAATCAATTTTATTTTCACGCATGTGCTAGTCAATAAGTGTAACAAGAATCCTGCAAAATTATTTTGCTCAAAATATTTTTGTTAAAAAGTTATGTTATTTAAATCAGAAGGGGACTTACGTTGTTGATAAATTTATTCCAACAATAGTGATCAAATAAATCCAGCACGAAAATAAGTCCCCATTTATCAAATAACGAAACCTTTTAACAACAAGGTTTTGAGCAAAATAACTGGGCAGGATTGTTCTTACATTCATTGTCTTACTTCTGTGTGAAAATTAAATCATTCCATCGAGTCATGCATGAGTGACCATACATCAAAGACAACATTTTAATTTTTAGACTCTTGTGACTTTTGACAAGTGACATGTTTGTATTTAATGTATGCTCACTCATCCATGGCATAGCGGATCAAGCTCATTTTTATGAAGACGTTAGCTAATGAGTTTATCAACATTCCTGCCAAACTATGTTGTTCAAACTTTGTTTGTACAAAAGTTACGTTATGTTGATTAGGGGGGACTTACCTTTTTGTTGTGTTTATCTTAAAAGCACTTTCCGTATGTAAAAGTATTGCAAAGCAAAACTGTTACCACCAGCAGGACTGGGAAATATTACACCTTGTGGTAGGAGAATAGTTGAAACATTATATACACGACCTAGTTTAATGGCTAATAGTTTCTTTGAAACCATTTATGTGGCTTACTTTTATTTTAATAATGTCATTCAACAGCTGCTTATAACCCAGACATTCGTTTAATAATGCACAACGTTCATTGTTATCCCAACATCATATCAATTCTTGGTAAGAAGTATTTACATGTCATGTGTGCCAATAACAATTGAGATAAAACCATAAAATATTTATATTTTAATCATGTTATGTTTTAATTCTTCCGTTATCTTAATTTCATGTTATTGTGAAATTCCGTTTCGCCGACTGGCACGAGCGATACGCAGATTGCTTCCATGTTGGAATAGCACAATTCATTATATATTTGTTTTATAATTTATACAAGTCATGCAATAAGAGGGCTCGCGTAATATGTTTAATATGAACACACCTTTTTTCTATAATATAAGTCCATTGAAAAAAGTGTGAACATTTCATGGTAAATTCCTATGATAGATTATAAACATATTATTCACAGAAATGCATAGTAAATTTTTCTAACTAGATGCACTAAATGAACACTTAATTGATACTTATTGATTTTAAAGAGGGACA
>JAUELG010221528.1:2881-17881 GCA_031471515.1 Dendraster excentricus | reverse complement strand
TCCAGTTGGAAATCTTCTGGGTCCCCTAGTCCAAGGGCGTCCGGTAAATCTCGGTTGCATGTTATGGGGTGGACAAATTGTAGCTCGTCTTTATTGGTGACCATGTTAGAGTGATCAATTATATACAGTTTGGAGGAAGGCGATGAGTCCATAGCATTTTTTTTACATATGGCGAAGGCTCCTTTTCGGCATTTTCCGGTTTCTACCACACAGGTTAAGCAATTTGCGATAATGTATGTTGGTTGTCAATCGTGGAGGTCATTGAGATTCCCGTGATGTAAAGTTACCCTTCTTTCGATGACTTTAAGGATTTTAACCCTAAACTCCGATGTTCCAACGAACTAGTGGAAATTGGTTGTTGACATCCCTTTCTTGTGGAGCACCTCATCGTTTGGTATGTAGCAAATTACGTAATTTGGTTTTTGGCCTAGAGGCCTTTATGCCAATTTTAGTTGAACATTTTAAAGCCGACTCTGAAAAATGACCCATAATGATGAAATGTTGGACATACGCGATGGAGAGGCAAATTGGATAACATTGCATCGGCTATCTCTCAAAGCTTAAACAAAAAAGCCAGCTTAATAAAATCAAATTTATGCAGCAATTTCTTGTACTTTGAAAACATTATACATTATTACTTATAGTACACAATGGTCCATTAGCCAAACCAGCAAGGGAAAGAGAATGAAGTTGGATAGATAAATATATGTATTTTGATCAGCAGTGAAGTTAATATCATAATTGTACGAATACTAATGAGATAAAGTACATAAAACTACCAAGAGGTATTTGCTTATTTAGTGTAATGCGCAATCGTCATATTGACATTTAATGCATGGATATTTGCATTGCATTCATTATTTTTTTTACTATTCTTAGGGTCAGTGTTTTGGTAACAAAGGTAATGCAAATCGACACTATCAATAATATGAAGTTTATTTTAAAACGTAATAACTTAAATATATGTATTATAAACAAAATTAACAACCAACAATCTATGACGATACACCATGGTAATATATTATACGGTATATCAATATGTATCAACAACAAAAACAATTTGCATACAATGCACAATCACAGTATTTTGTAAAGCACATTTTATTATTATACTTAAGAAAATAATTTTTTGGTACAATGTGGTATTCTAGTAGCACACAATACCGTGTGTAGACAACATGAAGAAAAAAAAAGGAGCTTATTTATGATATCTTAAAAACAAAAAAAAACATGTATATATATCAAATACAACATCAAGTGGAAACGTAAAACAGGGGAAGTAGTGTTTACTAAGTGTCTTACGGGTTTGTTTACGCATACCATGTTACCGAAAAAATAACATAATTTTTCAACTATCAATATTTTGGAATATTAAGATTGTCCTATCAATACGTTATACATGTAGTTATTGCCAGTATCATAATCTGATTGTTTTATACTAAATCAATATCAAAATATGATATTTTTCTTGCGCGAATAACTACGTTATAATATATGTTGGTTGTAGTGTACATTTAAAGCCTTTTGCCTGTATGTGTAATCTTTTTCGTTTAATGTGCAATGAAGTATTGTCAACACACGTGTTGATACAATTAAAAGAAAGGTACCAGATTAACGTGAATAAACAGGCATTGTTTTATTAAATTTTTTGACCTTTTTCATATTTTGCTAGGCCAGCATATTTTAAGATATCCAATTGAAAAGGCGCTAAGTTCACTTTCTTAAAAATTGAGTAATGATATATGTACATGTGAAATATAAGTAGCCATGTAAGAATCTATATTTTACTCAACATAACTCAGTCAAAATCAAACTAATATAGAAAGTTCATGTTTTCCTATTCCCATAGGCACGTGTCGAATGTTGGAAATAGAAACTTGTTTTCCTCGGAAGGATTTAGCGATATTTGTCCAAAGCTCGCCATTTGTTTCTCGAATACTATATTTACCTGCATACACTTACAAAGTTTTATGTACTGCGTAATGACGTAAAATAATGTTTTCCTTTCATGAAATGTTTAAAAGGTATTACAATTTGAAATATCAGTAATATGTATTTCAAAGACATCGTAAACGTCAACTGGACATCAGCTTAATATAGCATATGTACAAGATATATCGAAAATTTAAGTGATATTAAGTATCAAGTTAAACAACAAAATAATCTATTTCGCTGCTGGTCACAATTTCACAAATCAATCAACGTAATCATTAACATATGTCTTCTGTCATTGGTTATTATAACTGAACAGGTCGTACTAACCATACTATACACTCCTATATATAAGTAGTCACATTTGAATACAGCGTAAGAATATGCAGATCTCTCTGATACTGCTTCCATGCAATGAGAACGTCATTTTGAAAAATCTAAATACAACAAATAGTTGAATGTTTTAATTGTTAATGTGCATTAACAAAATATATGTCAATAAAGATAAACACAGTCGCAACAAATAATTTGCGCAGGATGTGGGTATAAATTGGAACATGAATACTTTAATATTCTATCATGCGTACATTTGAATATTGTATATGTTTTGTTTGTTATACGTTACATTTCTTTCCTAAGAGTTAATACAGAATATAATAATCGATATAGCAAACATATCAAAATCGTTCATGACACTATTCATGAAACAATTTGCACGGCTGTACAAACACAGATATGAGTATTATGTATTGTTATTCAAACTCGCTTGTTGATATCCATTGGTTTTGTTTAATTTCAACTTTGAAATAGATTCAGTAATCATCTCATCTCAATGTCAAGCCAGACATATAAATTCGTGTACGAAATCAAATCTGTATTTCAACTCCAAAACCAATTAATGAAACAACGAACGTCCTGCATTTCGACGTCCGACCAAGTTAAAAGCCAACATAATTTAAATGCATGTATACACAATCTTACCAATATCAATTTATACACGGTTAGGTAATTAAGCACTATTTATGTCATAAGCTATTTCCAATATATGTGTGTTACAAAATTGGTATAAATAAAAAAAAGTTGTGTTTGTAAAGATATATATATATACATAAACTAATGGTTTTGCAAGACATAATGATATCATATCAACAAAAAGTTCATAATCATGATACAGTTTTAAGTTACACATAGAGTATGTGAAACAATTCATCGTTCCACCTAATACATGCTGTGACTACATCAACAGTGTCATCTATTCAAATGCAGGTCGGTATCTGACGTGCGTGCGGTACACATGTTCAGTATACAAGTTACATTTTAGTGTAAATTTCCCCTACTCTGTATTCTTAACATGCATATTAATGGTATAACTGTCATATAATTCTATGAAAACTACTAGTAATATTGAATATTACGTTTTGTACAATAATGTACAGCTAAATATTATACAGGCGATTTTTAGTGTGAAATATGAATGAAATATGAATGAATAGACTCATGTCTATACATTGCAAATTGTCAAGGCATTATATTTCTTACTAACTAGTGGTTATGTTTATAGCAGTCACTACTATAATTACATTGACAACTGTATATACAGTTGCTAAGTTTTGTTTTACTAAAACAAATATGGTTTATGTTACAATAATACCAAAGTGGTATTAATAAAATGCTCAACTCTTATTACCATAGTAAACTGCAAAGTTGACGTTTCTCCAAAGCACTTGATGCTGAGGAATATTACCGGTAAAATAAATACGGAAATACATTGAAACATAGAAAGTGGAATACATTTAATGAGACCATTTTTTGGTTGATTTGTTTTGTATTTGTCTCTTGAAAATTTGAGTTGTGTTAATTCGTTTATATTTTTGAATCTACGTAATATCGTATGGTAAACACTGGGGCTCAAATTAAAGCGTACGTGTATTAAGTTTAATTACGGTATAATTGTTATTGTATTTTTCAGTCACGTCTTGGTCGGGGACATACATAAGACTTGCCCCGCACAACGCCATTAACGTAACTAGTCTGCGAAAATGTAGATCCAACGTTTTTTTTTCTTCTCATAGAGTTTATGAACATTTGAAAAGTTGTAATTGGTGGCCTGATAGAGTGATTATGAAACATTATTGTTTGTGTTTTGTGAATCTAAGAGTAATTTCTTGTTCTTTTAGCATGCATGTTTAGGGACTGGCAATTATGTCGATGATGTTCGTGCATGTGCGACTAGGATTTTTGTTTTGTTACTGCTCACTTCTAAATGTTCACATGCGATGTGTTAGGAGGTAAAATGAACAATTACTCTTGAAAGTTAGATGTGCATACATTGAAGCTCATCAAATTGGGTTAAGGGTGCATGTTCTGTGCTAGTCTTTGTTGATTAGACATGTTTGTTTTTGGGCAAACGTTACTGAAGTACAGATATCACTGATACCATGGGTATGGGAAACGCTTATTTAGGTTATTATTTTTCAATTTAAAAGCATGCAGATTTTTAGGACGGAGTATATATGTAAATAATAAGTTAGAAAATGACAGGTTCTGAAAGGCATATCCATGTTTTAAGCCTGTTGATACTTCCGATGCTATTTTAGCTAAACGGATTCAATGCTCGTTTAACTCTAGTTACTGTTGGGCATTCTTATTCAATGTTGTTTTTTTTTCCTGAATTTCCTGAAAAAGAAGGGCTTCGTTTCTCTGTGTGTGTGGCCGTTTGCTTTCTTGAGTAATGCACATGTTATTGTAAACTCAATCAGCGTCGTTGTAAGGTATGAGCACAATTGATTTCAGAAATGCCCCATACTTTGCTCATCTTCGCATAATTTTGACATGGTCAAAATACATCACTACTGTTGCCAACGGAGGTGGTCAAAACTAGGTGCTCTGAGGAGAGTCGCCAGGAAGCTGGACTCCAAAGCTGGACTCCAAAGGCATATCTACTCTTTAAAAAACACTAATCGCTGCATTATGTTGTACGCTTGCTTGAGCTCGACTAACGCATCGCCAACCACCTTCAGCAAAGTAGATAATATCCAGGAAAAGGCCCTCAAACTGATGACACCACTACCAACTGTCCATTCATAGACTGTCACACAGAATAAACATAGCGGCAGTATCATCATTCTTAAAATACATACCACAACCTGTCCTCAAGACATGTTATGTTTGTATTATTGTTTGTAATTCGCTATTCCATGCACATTTTGTTTGAGCTGCTGTGAATAAGATGATTAACCTTTAGGAGCTCTTATCAAACTCTCGAGGCATATTGTTTACGTATGCACTTCATATTAAAAAGCAGCTCAGACACTTTTACTACTGTAATACATGAAGTACGTTCAGGCCTCTGCTCGGGTTTGACTGCTGTGGTTTACATGTACATCTAGCTTGTTTGTTATTGAGTCAAATTTATCATGTAAAATGATACAGCTAACATATGTAGACTAATGATATATCACCTGTATATATCGCCTTGGTAATGATAATGCTTTATAGTCAGTAATCTACGCTGTCAAATTATTGGAACAAATAATATTTTGACCTTATTTTTGTAAGCTTTGGTTATATTGCTTAGGGTTGGGGTCTACTATCCTACAGCTCCGACCCATTCCTTCTCCATGTCCATGGCTTGAACCATTTTCTCTTACCTGACATGCTTGATTCGTTCTCATTTTGTGACCAATTATTTCCTTCTCGGACAAATCCACGTGTTTCACTAAACCCCGTGTAAGTAGATGAGTTTATGAGAGAAATGTCGTCATATAATCGCTGTAACGTCTGTCCAAAGTACTTCAGCTTGAAAAGCTCATTTTGCAAATGCTGAACTTGAACCGGCGTCAGTATTGTATCCGTAACGCCCATTCCAATTGCCTCGTCCAGTTTGTCTTTATGATCAATATACTCCCTTTTCATGTCCTTCATTCTTTGTAGGATGTGAGTATTTCTTGCTTCAATTGGTCTATCTTCTTCTTCCTTAATGCACATGTCAAGGTAGTCCCCAACAGCGTCGTTGTAAGGAATCAGAGCAGTTGTCGTCAGGAACGATGCATACTTTGCACCAATCTCCAATATGCGAGCCTGTTCATCCTCTAAAGCAGCGATTTTTGTACGAATTTCGGTTTCGAAAGCCTCTTGCCTGGCCCTGACATCATCAATTGCCTGAATTTTGCTCCTCACTTCTTCAGATAAGAATTTTGTTTGAACTATTCTAGTTTCACATGTGATGTGCATATGAAAAGAAGCGTGATGACTGCATTCTTTACATGTTCCATTGATTAAATTAATGCATTTACAGAATCGCAATTTAAATCTGCCTGTCTGTTTCGTAGGAACTCCTCTGAAGGTACAATGATCATGACATACTTGATTGTATACAGTGTTTTGAACTTTAGTCTTTCCCACTGGAATAGATGTGACACACTCGGGATGTTTGCAGACTGTTCTAGGATATGTCAGTTGGTCATAGGTAAGATCATATCCAGCAAACATGAGATCTTTCTCAAGGCCTTCTCTCTGACTTTTGTTTGCGTCAATTTTCTTTTTAGCGGTTTCAGCTTCACACAAATTATGCTCTATGGTTTTTGTAACGTCGGCCAAGGGTTTGCTCATGACCAAAATGGTTCGACGAGCCTCGTGCATGCTGAGAGTGTCTCTTACCTTGTATGGCTCTAAATCATCCTTGATATGCCGAAAGAGACGTCCTGTTTCAAAAACAGATTTATCCCAGCTTACAGCAAAAGCCTCAATACATGTTTGGCTAAACTGTATGTTGTTTCTTATGCAAGCTAGAAAACGAAACGATTCACCGTCAAAGCAGAAGTAGTTGTGTGGTTCTGCTAGAATCCCAACCCTTTTTTCCCGAAGCTCTTTGTTGAGCACGGGTAAGGTTTCTCCAGGCTGGTAGAATGTTTCTCGCGTATGTGTGAAACAGAACACAATGTTGTCCTTTGCTGAGGAATGCAACTGGGCCAATAACTCTTGGATGCAAAATCGGAACACTGTAGTTAGGCGAGAACTGTTTGGCTTAAGAAGTATGCAAACGGCGTGTATTTCATCATAATTAGAGATATAGGACAAAATATTGTCAACATTCTGTTTGTCCTGTAATATACCCTCACTAGCTCCTATACCGGGTGTGTCAATCAAACGAATCCGTGTGTCACCAATGCAAAATACGTACGCTTGTGGAAATTTAGTTGCCGATTGCCCAGTTACCTGTTCTTCATTATCGCTGGGTTCACCAATCTCTACCAACCTCTCATTTCCTTCTTCGAATATAGTAAAGGTGGATGGGATTAACATGGGGAATTCTTGAGAATGCATGGCTTCATTCATACTTTCAAAGTATAAAAATTGCTGAAAACCATTAATCCACGTAGATTTACCTACTCCGGTCTCACCCATGATCAAGATGTTCATTTCGTTCATTGCAAAGTGTTGTGACAATTCTGTTTCGAGGATGTCTTCTGGATACTCGACAACACCCATATCATGGTTTATGTCATTACAACGGAACATTGCATCTATTGGCTTTGATTTCCCGCATTTGCAGTGAAACAATTTAGTCGATATGCCATATTCAATGAACTCTTTACACGTTGAACATCTCCATTTTACAGGGTCACCGGTGCATCGTCCAGTGCCTGATAACGCATTTGGACATCGCAGTTTGACATGTGTTCTGCTTATTGGTAGCGTCGCGTTGTGTTCGGCAACACCGATTGCAATCATACACATGTCCATGTTTTGGCCTTCTTTTGTGTACACGTCCCTGCACGTGAGACTACCATCAACATACTTATGAATTGTAATTTTCAATTCTGCTGGCCAATATTGTTTTGCTAAACCCTGATCAACAACAAAGAAAGCACAGTGATCATCTTTACCGTGCACCGCGTGCAATCGCATAAAGAATTGTTCTTGTTTGTCGCAATCGTCCAGTTTCTTCGGATTGTAAGGCTTGAAAAGCACAAATACAGTGTTTTCCTTATGTACAAGGAGCTTGCTGTTTTTTCCTAAGTACAAAATTCCTTTCCTTCTCCACGATTTGATTTTAACTACTTCGTTCATAGCTCTTTGACATTCATCTATCAGATCCTTGTATTTCGAGGTCGAACTCACCCCAGTTTCATTTTCCCGGAGGAATTTTTCAAGAACAGAGGCATCGTTAGACCCTGATCTAACGCTTCTGACCAGCTCTTGAAGCTCAGATCTAAGATGGGCGTGTTGGACGCTTATCTCTTCCCAAACAGTATCAATGTTGCTGATACAACGATCTGGAACAAAGCCGCCATTGGTATTTATGTCATGATAAAGGTCATAGACATTCTGTCGTTTAAGTGTGGATGTTGTAAGGACATTTGTACATTTCTTGATTGTATCGTCATCAATGTTCGTGTATTGACTTTCAAGTTTCGTTTCAGAATTACACATTTTTGCAATAGTACATAATGGCATCATATAATACGTTAGGGGAACCCCTTTGCCACCATACGTCTGTGTAAGTAGTTCTGGCAAAGTTCGTGCCATCTCTACGGCACCATCGAAATCAACTGGAAGGGCTTTATTGGGAGCTGAAACGTCGACTTTGCATTTGAAAGTAAACTTGCTACTATCATATGTATCTCTGGTTTCCCCTGACAACTTTGTAGACTCTTTATTATCCAATAAACACTTCAACTTGGTCATTTCTGCATTAAGTTTTTCTTTCACTTCAGCGGCGTCTTCATTTTCAACGTTTTCGTACTCGCATGTAATCGTACAGATTGCACCCCAATCAATGCCGACGACAACGTGACTTGCGTCACGTGTGTTTTTTGCTAAAATGTTAATGTCAACTTTAGCTCTGTTCTGGCGTATCATAAACTCCTCATTAACAGTTTTCTGCTTGTAGATGCAACTCATTCTCTGAGCTCTAGCGCTTTGTTTTTCATCTGCAAGGTAAGCTCCCGATCCCGCAAGTTTGACCATTCCCGCTATGACACTTACCTGAAGTTCCCCTTCTACATCAAGCCCACTGCATTTTTCCTGTATGCTGTCCGACATTACAAGTTCTACTGCCGAATCACCCAGATACATGGTGTCTGTTTCGTTGTTTTCACAGTCAGATGTAAACAAAGTGTCATTCTGGAAAGGTAAAATCATACACAAACAATAATAATATTAATAATGATAACAATGAAACGATTTGTGCATTCTGTACAATCCGTTAAGAAAATCTTGCATTTGATTGCAGAACAAATTGCCCGTATTCATATGAGTTGTACAACTGTTGGCCCGGTTTAAAAGGACCAGCATAACTGACAATTTCAAAGAATGTCTACGAATTATACTTTTAACAGAGGAATAACTCACGAAGATGAACCATGGTTTAACTTTCGGTCACAGGAACTTTCATCCGTGGCAAAACATCGGTTCTCTTAATAGTATTACAAAACGTTTAAACAATAAGAATACGCCTGGCCAAGATAAAGCTTTTTTAAATTTTGCGTGTCTCTCCTCCGATCAATGTTGCAATTCTCGCCAAAGACGTATGCCAAGGCTAAATACGTCACCACCAACCAACCAAATGCATTAGCATATCTCTATTATGCAAACATACCACACAAGTTCTTAAATTACGTATGATATGTTACTATGCCTCAAATTCATATTTAAAGCCGGATGAATGGATATTCGTGTTTGTAAGTGATGTGCTGCTGCGGGCTACCCCAAGAAGACTGGAGAGTGATTTGTTAATGAATAACATACCCATTCCATCTTCGTCCATTTCTACCCGGCACAGCAGTTTGCTATGCTCCCCAAAATCAGTCCGAAATCAGTACGCTAGTGACTTTGTAAACCACTTGAAATCATCTCCAATTCGTTAACCCACAATAGACTCGAAATGTGAAACGGTTAAACAACATTGCGATCTAGTAAATATGTTATCATGGTGAAAGATGTCCATGAGATTTATAAATGCATAGTTCAACGAATCAATCAAAAAATGGTAATTAAATGTACTTAATTATGGATACAATTAATTTCATTATACAGGGCGTATGTAACAGAATATAGCACTTTTAAAAGTATTGGAAACATGATTTTTTTTCAAAATATTTATAAGATTTTGTTTATGTCGATATATGCCTAATAGTCTCATCTATCAAATGTCAGTAAAAAAAAAGCGCTTGGGCGAAAAATAACTATGTTCGTCCAGTGTTAAAATGACTTGTGCCAAATTGACGAAGGAGGACAAATTTATCCAGCAATCTGATAAGTAATCCCATTTAAACAAATTGCTATTTTCATAAATGTATGATATTGTATGGTCATAGGCGTACAAAGTAGAGGGGGGGGGGGGAATCGCACTTTAAAGTACCTAGGCGAAGAAACATCACACAATCAGAAAGAGCCTTATTTTTGGATTTAGCTGCACCCCCGGTGGACAAATTGGTATTATAGAAAATGTCATGAACCCAGCATCCGAGAACTGCATATTAAACTGGTCAAACCGCACATTAAATAGATTGAATTGCATTTTAAAGTACTTAGGCGAAGAAATATCACAATGAACGGGAAACATAAACCAAATAGAGCACAAATAATCTGCTCGTAAGTATTGAAATATCAAAGAGACACAATAAGAAGCGTTTTTTCAAGACCTTTTCATAGCTTCGAAACTTGGCTTGTAACGTATGCAATTACTGTGTGCTGAAATCCTTACAAGAAGTTCCGCAATTCAAGTTTGATCATTTGATTCAAGTTTTGATTCAAGTTCATATCTGATCGTTCATGAGTTTGGTATAAATGGAATGCTTGTTTTCCCCACTTTAAAGGGGACCATCGGGCCAATAACATCACATTATTATATGATTTGCCACTGTTTTGTGATAACAAATAGACAATCAACATTTTGCGAAGGGTTTTGTAACTATAAAACAAAGCATTTCATTTACAGCGCTTACGGAACATGGGCTATGTCGATGTTCCTGGCGTGCGAGTGCGTCGTAGCTATGTACGCGTACGTTTGTATGCAGTACATTCCCGGGCGGATTGTTTGCTTCGCACACGCAGTAGTCGTCAAATTCAGACCGCATAAACGCATGCTTAAGAATGATGATGCGTTATCCAATTAATTTTTTTTTCTTTCCGAAAACATATTTTTGTGAAATTGTTGACGGAATGGAACGCTTAAGATGTTACCTTTCTATACTCAAATATTATTTTGCAAAATGTTGCAAAATGCATTGAAAAAACAACAGTGTACCCTCCTCTTGTTGTGTGAAAGGTGTTATGAATAATGTTCAGTTGGTAATGCGTGAATGTCAATGGCAATTTGTCATTATTGGATGATCAAATATACCCCTATGATTTTAAGGCGATGCAATAACGTTTGTGTATGTTGTTAAAAAGATGTAGTGCGTTGTATTGACTGATTGAGAAGTTATCATTATGTTTGACCATATAGTAATGCTTTCTACAATATTTTACTTCTTTTTGTTTAATACTGCACATTCCATTAAAATGTCATGTTATTGTGAAGGGGAGAATACAAGCTTTTAAATGGTTACAAATTTATGAACGGTAATAAAGTAAAATGGAGATATGAACGCTCAAACTTGAATTGCGGAACTCTTTGGGCAAATCTTTCGAAAACAGCTAATTATATTGGGTATCAAGAATATTCTACTCTACGATATTGAATCATGCAATTAGATTTTCTACCCTTCTGTGTCGTGTAATTTGCCTGCATTGTATCTAGTGCAAAGTGATTGTTAGTGACTAATGAGTATAAACCCCTCACAAGTTTGATCGATTATATTTATTTTCGTATGAAATTATATTTGTTATATTTGATATCACATGCACGAGTAGGTATCCCTCTTTACAATGATACCACATTTGTAAGTATCACGAGTATGGGGTATGCGTAGTACACTTAAGAATGGGAGAAGGTCAAAAGTGAAATGTCACAAAATGCGCCAAAACACTTTAGTCGGAAGGTCTGACACTCGCATTACGATATTGCTCAAGTCCGAATTCTTTCAAAGATGAATATCCTGATAACGAAAATATACAGTTAAATTATCAGAAAAATGCTTGTTTAATTATCTTTCCAATGTCACCTCACCTGGAATGATTATGAAACCTAGGTAGGTACACAAAATTTAAACAAAATGCATTTGATTGCGTGAAATTGAGGGCGTTGCATGCAAATACGACTTATTGTGGAGATATTCCAGTACTTTTCTTTACATAATCATTATGAAATTCAACATCATGTTGAAGCGTGATAATTTGTCAATAAAATGATGCCTACTTCATAATGATTATGTGATTGAGGTGTGTGAAGTACCTCAAAATTTAACGGGCTCAAAATTACATCTTGCATAATAATGAATTATGAAAACAGTACTTATATATGTAATGATATTGTCAGTGAATCTGACATCTGTAAGGGTATGTAATTGATCCCCCAATTCCCCGAGATCCCCTAGATGAAGAATATATAGTTGAATGTAGACAGTTTCGCGAGCTTTTGTTATTCCTAGGGTCACCTAGGCGTTCCTGCACATCAAAGTGATACTCCGAGGAATCTGTGTGCGAAAATACACGTATAATTCACCATTAAACGTTGGATGTCGTTGGAGTACAGATTTAGTCAAATTGAGTTTTAGTAACCAAAACATGCACCATTACAACAAAGTAATAGTTATAACTCTACCATGCTTGAAAGGAAATCTCAAAAAAAAAGGAAAGGAAAGCGCTCTCTAAAATCGCATAAGTTTAAACCATTTTGAATAACATATTGTACATGTGACGGTGTGTAAAAATGGTGATTAAATAGAGAGATGATCAACAACTATTGACAAAAAAATGGCACATTTTTAAAAGAGGAAGCATATTTTTCATTTTTTTTTATCCGTTTGTTCTAAATTCTCTAATGAATGTGGGGCCCCGCATTTATTACAAATAGTTACGTTTATGGATATTTCAGCCGTTTCTGAACCGATTTTGATCAAATAAAGTTTATTCTGTCATTAAAATATTATGGTCTTTCAGATTTTATACTCAATTTTTCATTATGTCACCAAAAAATATATTATGTGTAGCGCCCTTTGTACCAGAACTCAACTTTTCCTTTAATGTATATAACTCCACGATACAAAATTCAAGCCACAGTTTTGACAGATATGCTAGTAAAATTTCCTTTCATTTATGAAAAATAACCTTGCAACTTTTGCAATTTAGTAAACAAAAGCAGGTTTGTTCCTTTAACATTATCAGAAGTTAGATGGTAGTAATTTATTGTGTAACATTTTTAAATTACCTGTATTTCGTTTCTGAAACGACATTTTAGGGATAATAGTTGATGAGCTATACATAATCATATTATGAACTTCATGCGAACACACCGCGCCTATTAAATCCTTCCATTGTACGTAGGCGCCGTGACTAATCGACTGCGATTATCGCAGTTGAATAAGGAACTGTTTGCATCCTGTTCGTTTATAACCTCCTTGGAAAGACTCGGAAGTCTCAAAAGGTTCTGCTTAAAATCATACATTTTCTCGTCAATGACCAGTGTCATCAAAATGTTTGAAAAACAACTATGAGGGCGTTCAATTGTTGCATGAATTTGTCCATGAAAATGACAAATTTTAGATACGTTTCCATTCAATCAAAAGAGTGAGCGAGTGTCAACACCAGTATGGTACTTGAACTAAAGGAAAAAAATAGAAGTCATGCGCGCGCACACACACAAAAACCGCTCATTATACGCCTAAATGGGCACGGTTACTAGAGACTTTGGGGTCTTTTGTTTAGTCCGGCGTGAATAGAACAAGCCCGCTCAACTATTGATTGGACCCAATAGCTCGGTGAAAATTTCAAGTAATTTTTGTGCGCCGTTTTCACTCTAAAATAATTTCCAAAATGGCCCTCAACGTCTCATTAAATACAAATTATCTCTGCGATAAAACATTCCCCCCATTCACACTATCGCGGCAAAACTAAAAAGCTTCTCTCACTCTTTGACGAGTTGCCACTACTTAGACAATAGCTAACCACACGTGCTGGAATGTATATTTTTTTGTCAGCGGAAGTCTGAATAGAAAGGTTATCTCACATTCTTCAATAGGTATTTTTCCAGGAATACACCGATTATAGCCCTACTCAACCACACATTTGTCCCCGGCAAATCTTTTCGGTGCATCGTCGTTTGTTAATGGAAGAAATACCTATTGACGCACGACTCGATTTTCCCCCGCAAGAAAAGTTCGTACCGGGACCTCATTAGTGTCCTTAAACCCCCCTTAAGCTTGTCATTGATATCGCAAAGCTGTTTTCATCATAAATGCGCATGTAAATATCTTGCATGCACTCGTTATATAGACAATGGGCGATCTGCTGCATTGTCCGGTCAGCGGATTTGCTCGAGCGGGGATGACCGATACATATTGTGTAAATAGTCAGGCGCATACGCAGTGGAGCACACTGACTGCAAATTTGTAAATTCATACTCTTGAAGAAATACTCATAACTCTAAAAGTGCAACATCGGCCAGGCGGAAACTTCACCCATTGATTCAGTCCTTAGTATTATACCTACAAAGTCTCTACTTTATACATGTATTGCTTGATAGGGTTAGATAAAATAAATAGATGGCCTGTTTAGTAATGGGAACAATTTAAATAACACTTAAATCTCAAGTAGTATTAAATAGATTTTCGTATCAGTTTCACACGCGCATTAAGTACATAACCAACTTAGTACGGAAGTTTCAGACCGGTGTTTGCAGTTAAAATGGCACAAAACGGATTTCAATAATATGCGTTTTTTGAGACCACGGATTCATTCAAAAGTCCGTTTGAAATTCAAATAGCGCTGTCCTATAATGATATGTAAATCCGGGTGCTACACCGCGCCTGTATATCGGGGGCTCTCGAATGTAACGGTCGGTTGGTCGTAAAAATAAGTAGCTTTAAACTGCCCCCGATAAATGGGACTCCAATGTAAATGGGGGGGGGGGGGTGCTGTGGCCCTGTCCATTGTCCCCGCTTAACCACACGGCGTGGGGTG
>JAUELG010220433.1:0-15855 GCA_031471515.1 Dendraster excentricus | reverse complement strand
AAAGGGGAAGACTGTGAAGAGTCCATTGATCTCTGCCAGCCAGCACCCTGCCAAAATAATGCCACCTGCTTCACCTCACCAACTGGCTACGTGTGCCAGTGTAGCGACGGTTACCATGGCAACAACTGTGAGCTTATGATACACCCTTGCTCGCCGAGTCCGTGCCTGAACGGCGCCTTGTGTCGGGTTCTTGTCGGAGATGCGAGGGGCTACGAGTGTGAGTGCGCAGCAGGATTCGCAGGGATCAATTGTTCAAGGGATATCAACGAGTGCCTGAGCCAACCCTGCCGCAATGGAGGCACCTGCCAGGATATGGTCAACGGATTTCAGTGTACATGCACTAATGGTAACTATCATGATTTTACAATCAAGCCTGTCTACAAAGATCATGATTGAACCTATAGCTGTCACACCTTTCTATAAAAATCACCTAGTATCAAATACATCAAAGGTTGTCTTAATTCATGAACAGCTAGTCTTTATAGACAGTTTTATTGCATGAAGGAACCCAGACTAGTACTTGTGAACATGCAGATCCATCTACTTAAGTATAGGCTTAGAATAATTTTCATGAATCAATCCTGAGGTATTAATAATAATAATAACGCACTTATATAGTACCTAATGCAGAACTGCCTGTAAGCTCTTATTATTAAGAACTCGGAGTCTCACGATCGGAAAGCATGTACTCTACCGATCTTGCCACACCACAAAAGTAACATTTCTTTCAATATTCAATATTTTTGATAAAGGTAAATTTCACTATTAATGTATATATTACAATTACTCTTACAATCAATCCACAACAGGCTATACAGGAGCTCAATGCCATGTGGATATTGACCTATGCGCTAACCGCCCTTGTCTTAACAACGGATCATGCTTCGACCGTGGCAACTCTATTGACTGCCTCTGTCAGCAAAATTTTGCAGGAGACCGTTGTGAACGACCGAGGGACATTTGTGATGAGCAGCTATGCAGTAATGAGGGAAATTGCTCGGTAGTTGGGGATAATAATCAGGACTATGTCTGTGAGTGCGCCGTAGGATTTCAGGGGCGTGACTGCGAGTACAAGCAAGATAACTGCGCATCGAGTCCATGCTCCAACGAAGGAACGTGCGTTGACCAAGGGGATGGGTTCTGGTGCATCTGCCCTCTTGGAATAACAGGTGTGTTGCCATTACAACGTACATGTATATATATATAACATTTATCTATTTAGATATTATACACCAATTGGGTAGGCATGATAATAATGATAATAATTGACAGTTCTTATATAGCGCATATCACACCAAGTAAATATATTAGAAGGGGATAGGATAAATACAGAGATAGATATGACCCAAGGAGTAAGAACAAATGCGAACACATATGACAATGTAAAACAAACTATTATTTTTAAAACAAGAACGTTATTATCTTTATACTTTGGATAGTATCAGCTTATTTTATATTTTGTATACTATACTATAGCGTGATAGATATTTATAATGTGATATAAATGTTGTATTTACTGAGATTAATCATATCATATCTTTCCTATAATATATCGTTAAAACACAGGTGTAACATGTGATCATACCATCGATGAGTGCACCCCTAATCCCTGCAATGATGGTACCTGCATTGGGGCCAGAGGAGATGGAGCCTTCTTCCAGTGCATCTGCCCCCCAGGAGTGACTGGCGAAGACTGCTCCGAACCCATAGACTTCTGTGCTGGGGACAGTGTCTGCCACAATGGAGGCACTTGTGCAAGTGAGGAGGAGGGATTCTCGTGCGAATGTCCACTTGGTTTTCAAGGTGAATTATTTAATCACTCAACTTCATATTGTTGCATGACTTTTAATTAGTGGATCTATTGATTTCTCTTGAATTTGTGGAACTTTGATTTGAAGAGAATGTCTTCCAAAATTGGGATGCTTGTGCAAGCGGGAGGTACTGGAGGATAGTTTATCATCTGAACAATTGTAAATGTATTTTAAACGGAAGAGAAATTAAAAATTAAAAAACCTCCCCCATGCTTCTATTGTTAATAGAAATGCAAAGATGTATGAGGGAACCTCTAGAATTCTAATTGGATTTTGAGAATTTTGACTAGAAAATACCAGATCCCTTTTCCATTTGCCCATGAGCCACTTGGAAGGAATGCTCCCCATTAGTGGAGATGGTGCTCACAATGTATGCTGGTTTGCATTGTGTCCTATGACTGGGAGTAATATGATCATTGTAAAGATCAATGATATTAGGTGGTATGTAAATAAAGTACATTATTATTGTTCTTTTGACAGGTCTCCAGTGTGAGTTTGATGTAAATGAATGCGCAAGTGCGCCATGTGTACATGGATCAACCTGCTACGATCTAACCGCCAGCTTCTCATGTGCATGTGCGGCTGGATTCACAGGAACTTTGTGTGACCAAAACATTGACGATTGCATTCCAAAGTTAGTGCATACAAACATATTTTGTAAATTATTTACTTGATTTGTTCTAATTTACCATTAAAAAAGATAATGTAATAACCTTCTATGCATACTACTTTAACAGAAAAATAGTTTCATTCAAATATAATTTGATCATTAATGAATTGTGAACATGTATATTTTATTCTAACCGACCCAAATATTGATTTATGATTGCACAAAAGGGGGAAAATTTGCATGTACAGTAATCTTTTTGATAGCTGATTAAAAATTTGTTCAGGAATGGTACTAATTTTTCAATCAATCAGTCTGGATGATGGAAATGAATTCAAATTATGCCAAAGTAAATTATATTTTAGCAATCCGTATAACTCTGGTTTGAATCCAGTGAGAATTCCATTTCTTTGGCTCATATTTTATCACATTATATATTTCTGGTCAGTTTCTCTATATGTTTGAATTGATCTGTATATTACATAACATGCACTTTTCCACATATCCATATTTGTGTCCTTTTCATCACAGTCCCTGTGTCAATGGAATATGCGTGGATGGAGTAGGAATGTGGTCATGTGACTGTCACCAAGGTTACACAGGCGATTCTTGCGACATTTCAGTAGACTACTGTAGCCCGGAGCCATGCCTGAATAATGGCATTTGCACAAGTCTGGTCACTGGATATAGGTAAATTTCATTTAATGATTTTGATTAAAGTCTCCAGACTGTGACCCTTTCTTTGCTCCAAATTTAGACATTGGAACCTAGTAAGTATATTTTATTGTGGTTGTAATCTAGTAAAATTTCTTACAAACACACTCATTTTTCTTCTGTTCATCATTTGGGGGATAATGTAACCACTTGGCTTTCAGTTATGCTATAACAGTAGAAGAATGACATATTAAGGCAACATTGACAGCTATTTACCATCTACAGGACTTCACTTTGTTAATCTTATTTCACTCTAAAGGAAAATTTCTACGGTGTGGTTTATTTTGTAAATGTAAATTTCTTTTCTGACTTGTCAAAACAGTTGCACCTGTTTATCCGGCTTCACTGGAGCCACCTGTCAAACCAACATAGATGAATGCCGTACCTTCCCTTGTTTCCACGGCGACTGCACCGATCACGTGGATGCGTACAGCTGTGTCTGTGACCTCGGTTACACCGGCGTGAACTGCAAAGTCGACGTAAATGAATGTGCTGCAGTTCCCTGTCAGCATAACGGGACCTGCATTGATGGACCTGGATTGTATATGTGTCGGTGCGCCAAGGGATTTATAGGCAATAATTGTGAGGTGAGACAAAAGTTTTATCAGGGAAAGTGAAAGAAACTTTTGAAATCAAATTCAGTCTCACGGGTGTAAAAAGTAGCATCAATTGTGATAAGGGTTATAGGGTTGGGAGTAGGTGAGACTGCATTGTCACTTAGAGTAAGTGGGAGGTTTGTTAATTTGTATGCCTCTGTCAAAGAAGTGACAGGAGGCGTTATGTTTTCAGCTTGTCCGTCGTAACATTGTATTTTAACAAGGATTCTGCTTGAATTGAATACTCATCCTCTGACTAATCTTTTAATGTATAGAATTCACATGATTCACTATTTCTGTTGGGATCTAATAACTTTGTTGGCATGTGCAAAAAGTGATGAATGGTTGATGCAATGTATAGTGCTGTTATCTCATATGTCCACAGGGTATTGTGTGAAAATTTCAAGTTAAATGGACATTGCATGGCCAAATAATGAGCGAAAATGCAAAGTGACATTGGGTGATATTCACTAACTCACTGCATTCACTTTGTACAAGGATGAAAAACTTTGGCAGAGTTTTTCTTATCTGAATACTTTGATCGTACATATCTTTGTAACGAAAGGGAAAACCTGTCCCATGATTTTATTGTTAATATGAACACAACAAGGTATGAGGGAACCGCTAGAATTAAAATTTTATATTGAGGATTTGGACAATGTTACTAAGTCCCTTTAATGTTAAAAAAATACTAAATTGATTTGAACTTAATTAAGGAATCATTTGACATCTGCACTTACTTTTTTGTTGCATTTCAGATTGACATTGATGAGTGTGCAAACTCCATCTGTGGGAACGGTGGGGTCTGTGTCGACGGCATTGCATCCTATAGCTGCACCTGTCCAGAGGGGTACTCTGGTCCCCTCTGCCAGCTGGTTGACACCCTTGCCTGCTCCACCCACCCCTGTCTTAATGGAGGGCTGTGTGTTGCGGGGCAAGGTGGAAATGACTACAGGTCAGTTTAGTCACAACATTAGCCTAACATATTTTATGGTGGGTTTTATGAAAGTGTCTTCCAGATGTGACTTGTAAGTTTAACTTCAATTGAGGTTGGACTTTGAAATTTGAGGAAAGAAAAATTGTACATATTTGAGACTTAATGAGTTAACATCGAGAGTATTCAATCTCTTGATATTGGAAAATAGTTAATTCTTTTGAAAAAAATTTAATGTTTTCATAGATGTAAATGTTTAACTTGTTATGCTTTATAGATGCACTTGCTTGGAGGGATTCATAGGAGATCATTGTGGACAGAACATAGACGAGTGTATCCAGAATGGATGTCAGAACGGAGCTACATGTGTCGACCAGGTGAACAACCATTTAGTTTAATTTCAGTTTTGGCAGAGAGGGTGCTGCACATCACAATTTTTTTTGTGAGGTCCTGATAAGGACTATTCTTCTATAATCTAGTCCTGAAAAGGTCTATAGGACAAGTAAAATTGATTCATTTATGGAGGAATACAGGGGTTCAATGTTTAAGAGAGCTGCCAATCATAAGTATTTATCTATCTATATTGAAACAACGTTCGAAGATCATTAATTTCTTTTGTAAGGGGTTTATTATGTTGGTATTGTTTCCTGAACTCATTTGCAGATCAATGGCTACATCTGTACATGTCCGCAAGGCTACAACGGGACCTACTGTGAGCAGGAGATCAATGAATGCAAGTCACAACCCTGCCTTAATGGAGCAACCTGTCAAGAACAAATGGCTGGATTTGGGTGTTCCTGCCCTGCTGGTATGTTGTGTTTTTTAAATAAAAGTAAGACTTTTTAAAAGTAATGTACCGTATAAACTGTTTACATCAGCCCAACTCCATATAGAGACCACCAAAAGTGAACAGGAGATCAATGAATGTGGGTCACAACCCTGTCTCAATGGAGCAACCTGTCGAGAACAAGTCGCTGGATTTGGGTGTGCTTGCAATAGTGGTATGTTCTTGTGGGGTTTTTGTAAGTAAACAGAAGTCATGACTTAACCAGTTTACAGCAGGCAACCTGCCTATAGTGACCACTAACAATGAACAGTGGGTAAAAGCAACATTTACCATGGTAATCAGCATCATTGGCTCCAACTATTTAGCCAATTTGCTAGAAAACATACAAATTAACAGGACGTAGCAGAGCACGCATATACTACCCTTACTGATTCAACCATAAAGCATATCTTGAGATCAGTGAAACTTAAGCTGGTCCTGTGTCATGATCGTGCTCTTGGCCATAGGAGATTAATGAATGTGAGTCACAACCCTGCCTCAATGGAGTAACCTGTTGAGAACAAGTGGCTGGATGTGGGTGTGCTTGTGATAGTGGCATGATTATATACTATTTTGGGTTAATGAAGAATTATGTGAGACAAACAGTAAAGAGTTTATCTAGCACTTGTAATGATATTTTGTTTCTACTTTTGTGTCAATATCTTTGAAAAACTGATCACATTAATATTGTAAATTATTCTCTCTGCTGTCATTGTTCTCAGGGTACACTGGCAAACTCTGTGAGAGCAACATAGATGAGTGTCGTTCCAATCCTTGCCAGAATCTTGCAGACTGTGAAGATCAGAATAATGGCTTCCTCTGTCACTGCAGACCTGGATATCAGTAAGTAATAACAATGACCTTGATTCAATGCAGCATCAACTATGAAACAGTCAGGATAATACAATGTCTTTCTAATTAAAATGATCTTGTAGCATGACATTCGTATATTTACAAATACTAGGGTTTCCTTTGCTATATTTCTAGAAAATGAGAAAAAATTACAAAATGAGCACTATTGCCTAAATAAACACAGGAATCTGCACAACTTTCCAAACTTTGATTTCAATCAAATTAACCAGATACCGCCATGTTGAACCCAAAGCTGCTAAAGGGACCAACTCCAGCATATATATTCACCTGTAGTTTTATCATGATGGTTGGCATTACTTTATCTTCAAGCGTCCATCAGCAACAGGTGTAGGAATACCAAATTCTTTATCACATTGCAGGGTTGATTCTGCCTAACACATGTTCATGTATTTCTATTAAACTGGAGCATGCTGGTCAGACAGTCATAGTTCAAATTCTTACTGAAAATGATTAAATTAGCATATAGGTGAAAACAACGTAGTGCTTTCTTAATTTATTGTACTCTCTATCATAAATGTGTGTTTCAAATCATATCTAGAAGTAGTACCTTTTTCTAGTTTATTGTAATCTTTATCATGGGTTGTTTTTATTTTTTCTACAGAGGAGAATTTTGCGGTGAAGAAACCGATGAATGTGACAGCAATCCCTGCCTGAATGGAGGCACCTGTGCAGATGGCTTCTTGCAATACGTTTGTGAATGTGCCGCAGGATTCACAGGAGTACAGTGTGAAACGGGTAAATATAATACAGTCAAACCTGACAAACATTTGGCCACCTTTTAATAGTGTTTACCGTAGCCAACCTGCCTATAGTGGCAATTTGTCTGTAGCGGCCTGCCGATAGCGGCCACCAAATTTGATCCCTAGCAAAGAACAACAGTGTTTATTAAACCTGTTTGATTTAGTAACATGTCTACAAAGGTCACTTTTGTTGTTTCTCATTTCACTGCATGAAGGTTTTAATGATCTTTGAACATTGTTTCAATGTAGATAGATAAATACTTATGATAGACAGCTCTCTTAAATATTGAACCCCTGTATTCCTCCATAAATAAATCAATTTTACTTGTCCTATAGACCTTTTCAGGACTAGATTGTAGAACACTAGTCCTTATCAGGACCATCAATCACAGTCCCTTTTTAGTATTTATCAATAAATAATAGTCTGCCTCTTTCAGGACTGCCTCACCTCCCTTAAATTTATTACATGTTACTAGAGAATGACAAGTGTCCTAGTTATCAAAATTTAATTTAACCTGATGTGTATTTTGTGTCCACGATTAGTCAGTTTTGTGTAGGTTCTTTGGAAAAAGGGGGAAATACATACTTGGTAGTTGGAGAGAGATCATTAACTGAAGTTTGCATCTTATATATATGCTTTATACTATGTAATTAGCTCACATGTAATGAAAATGCGATAGTTCCTATGTATTTTACAGTACATTTATTTATCTTGATATCTGGTGTCTTTGGTGCGAATATTATTTGATGAAAATCTGATCAATATTTCCAATGTTTGAAATAGATCCTGCTGAGCCCTGTAATAACTGCGCAAAATCTAGTAGAGAACAGGTTAAATTCTTTTCATTCTCTTATCTGTTGTTTTTTTAGCTCTGCCCTTTTGACTTCAACCTCATCTTTGAAGGCGAATGCACGTCGTCCAGGTCGCAGAAGTGAATGCCCAGGACACCCGCCATCTATACCTGACTTTGATATCCTTGTTAAATTCTTTTTATTTTCTCATCTATTGTTTTTACAGTTCTGCCTGCTGACTTCGACCTCATCTTTGATGGTGAGTCACGCATCGTCCAGCTTGCCGAAGTGAGCGCTCAGGACATCAATAATTTAACACTGTCAATGTGGATGTTGGCCCAGCCATCCTCCGCTGACTTTGATCTTTTTTCCTATCGTGTTGGAGATGTGGAGTTCTCTCTTCGTAATCCCTGCAACATCAGCCTGATAAGTGGGAGGTGAGTATTTATTCAGGGTTCACACGGGGCCTTGAGCAACTGGAAATTAGAATTTTATGAAATTTCAGGCGTTGAAAATCAGGGGAAAATATAAAATGATCTCTTTGGTCACAAAGAATCCTGTCGACAGTAATTTCCTGCACTCTGGGTCTATTTAATATGCGTGATTGACTAATCAAATAGTTTGAGCAAGATTTAGAGCTCAATGCCACAGACATTGGAGCTAAATTATACAAATGAATGTTTATCAGTGCAATTGTATGAATATTTGCGCGAGGTGAAAGATGGAACGTTCCATCATTCAATGAATTAAAATATTTGAACCATTGCACAAATGGAAAATACATTCATTATTTATTTTATATAGCACCTATGTAAAAAAGAGCCTTTGTATATGACACCTCGATGAAAAAATAGATTTTTTTCATTTGATATTTTGGGGAATTTACACTTTACCACTCCTGGCCCAGATCTGGCAAGTACATTATTTTTTAGTTGGAGTGTGTAATGCTTGTTAATACACTTGTTCTTGAATGGAAAATCTTTGCAATGTTTGAGTTATTTTTAATGCTTGATGGTGCTTGAAAAAGCGACAGCATAAAAGTTCCATCGCACATTTATGACTTCAAAATCGTGAAATAGAGCTAAAAAAAAACAAAAATCATGTCAAAATCTTACAAGGGTAAAATTCCACGATTGTCATATTATTATGTTTCAGTACAACTCACCGAATTGGCACATCACTTTGCGACGGTGCATGGCATCACATTGCAGTGACATGGTCTATTGGTGACTCAGCGGTGAGTTGGGCTTTCTCAGCTGACCAATCACCACTCCTCGTTGGCACCGATACCATGGCAAGTGACATCACTGCAGCGACTGGTGTGATAGAGATTGGATCAGACTCTCTGACCCAGAGAGGTGAGAAAAATTACAGGGCTCTGATCAAGTAACTTTGTTGGCATGTGCATAAAGTGATGAATGGGTGATAAAAATCTGTATGTCTGTGATCTGATTATGCCCACTGACTATTGTGTAAAAATATGGCCAAGTAATGAGCAAAATTGCCAAGTCATATATTTGCCGAATTACTGTACTTACTTTGTACACAATTATGACTATCCAGTGGATAGTTCAAAGTCTGAACACTTCAATCGAAGATTATTTTCTAACAAAATGTTAATAGCTCCCCTTAAAGTCAGCAAGACATTCTGCACATCTATTGATGTTTATGCCTTGGAAAGCACTTAATTTGATTTGATAATGAATAATAATATTCTTGTAGTGCCTAATATGCTTTAAAAAAAATTATTATTGATTAACTGAAATCAAATGACAAGTGCACAACTTGACGAATCATTTGTTTTTGTTTGAAAACACTGCTGGGCTTTGGTAAATGAAAGTATGAATGGTTACTTCAGATACAAATTTGCCTTCTAATATGAAACAACCTGTTTGTATCTAGCTGATTGAATCTTTCTTAGAGGTGCACCTGTAAAGTGTCAGATGTTGCACAAAGTGACATTTGAGACTTCATTCCTGTACTAAAGTCACTTTAAGATATGTCCAAATTATGTGTGAAAGTTCCTTTGAAAGAGAATGTTGCTTTCCTGGTTAATAAAGGTTAATACACTTTTTA
The DNA here is from genome assembly GCA_031471515.1 of Dendraster excentricus. Taxonomy (NCBI): domain Eukaryota; kingdom Metazoa; phylum Echinodermata; class Echinoidea; order Clypeasteroida; family Dendrasteridae; genus Dendraster; species Dendraster excentricus. The sequence continues at coordinate 5,886 of JAUELG010220433.1, read as the reverse complement.
GCTGAATGATAGCCCACTTAACTCTCATGTGGCTAAGCAGTACTGCTTAGCTATGTGCATATATATATATATTAGAGAATCTTAATAAAAAATCTGTTTTTAACATAGATTCAATTTCATTTATGATTATGCTTTAGTGGAATAGTAATTAGGAGCTCAGGAAACACAGTAGATTATATGCACATAGTTCGCCCTATAAATGATTTATTATTATTATTATTATTATAAGTATGCTATATGATATAGACTACATATACTGTACGCGTGTGCCTACAGTGTGTTGTGTGCACGCATGCAGTGCAGTAGCTTCAGTGGAAAATAGTGTGTGAATTTGCTGGATCGGACATTCAAATCGAATCATCTGAGCAATCATGACTAATGTCAAAAATGTTGGTAAATCTGTCATTAAAGCTGTTTTCATGGTTTATTGATGTTGTAATCATGTTCATTTTTGTGCCACAGGCATAGGTCTTGTAGGTTTGAAATAATTAAATAAATGTTTCTGCTGATAGAGCCAATTAGATAACAATAGATAACAAAAAACTATACATAATTAAAATAACAATTACATTAAAATGTTATAATCCTCTTTTCCAGATTATGTCTTGATTAGTTCATACAATGTGTGGCGCTCTGAGGTGTCCATTGAAAAACTGGCAACACTGGTCGCAACTTGCCATCCTGCCCTCTTTGGCGACCTTGTGTCATGGACAGATGTAGTCTCGCTCCCAGCCTTTGCCTCAGAACAGGATTTGATCTCAAAGCAGATCCAATCCCCATCACTGTGTGATGGTAAGTTAACCCAGGGTTCAAAATTAGCTTGTGCTCGTGGCCTACAAAAATTGTAAGATTGTATGACTGTATGCAGTCGGATATGGCACATATATTTCATATTATTTTTTTATTTTAAGGGCCACTACAATTAGGTTTTGGGCCACTTATGTTTATTATATATAATGGACTCGAAATGCACCCAGTAAGTACAAACTGTTATTTTATACTTATATTCTCTGTTTTTATGTACATTTTGGTCAGCACCCTCCAACTTTTTGAGTACTTTTTCTTCAGTACTGTCTTATGTCACTGTATGCAGGTATTTTCTTTTGTATTTTGAATTTTGTTTGTACCAATATTTTGTTTGTATGGATGGGAAATCATTTTAAATTTACAAAATTTTTACTCTTTAGAGGGAAAGAAAATAAATCTAAAGATGCTCGTTCACAGGTGTGCATATAATATACCCCAAGAATTATTGTGAGTTCATGTTCTTGCATGCTATATTTAGAATAATAGTTGTATGTATGATTATCTGCTTTTGTATATTTCATCAGCTGCTGATGAATGTCTTTCCAATCCCTGCGATCATGGGACATGTGAAAACAAGCTAGGCTCTTTCCATTGCGAGTGCGAGCCAGGTTACCATGGGGAACGCTGTGAGCTGAGCATGGATCTCTGCATCCCAGAGTTTTGCAAGAACGGCGGAACCTGCTTGACAGTAGAGGGCTCTCCTATTTGTGTGTGTCAGGATGGCTTCTCGGGAGAGTTCTGCGAGGCGCAGAAAAGTAAGTATTATTACATGGAATTGGTATGGCAATGTTGGTAGAGCGTCAGCTCTCATATGAATATAGGATCCCCGAGTTTGAATCCAGTGTATTGTCTTTTTCATTTGTCCTTCACAAGACATTTAACCCACTATTTTTGCTCTCTACCCAGGAGCATAAATGGGGACCTGTAAGGATGGAACTGTTAATACATAGCGCTGTGTGTATATACCTCACAAGCCACTAGCTGGAATACTCCCTAGGGAGTGGACAAATAACAATGGTGCTCCTAAAGAGGCTTTGTTACAGTTTGTGCTCTATAATTACTATTATTATTATTATTAGAAATAAATTGAAGAGAAAGTTTAGGGGACACCATGTAGAGTATTCTAGCATGGAAGTTTGCATGGTATTCGTGTGAAGAAGGGCCAACTAATCGCACAATGTTTCAATCAGTGTGTTAATACTTTGGCAATTTATTCTTTGACATGGACACCTTTAAATTAATTTCATATATGTTAATACAGGAATTTTACATAATTTGTTTGTTTACGTGTCTTGTTTTTGTTTTACATTCATTTGAAAGGAGCTCCTTATTATTACCATTTGATGTAGAATAAATATATTTATAGAATTGTTCAAATGATTAAATTTTGTGTATTAGTTGATGGAGGCTGGGCCGGATGGTCTCTTTGGAGTGAATGCACAGTGACCTGTGGAGGGGGTACTAGGACCCGCAACAGACAGTGTACAGACCCAGCCCCACAGGGTGGGGGGCTGAACTGCACTGGGAAAGACTTTGAGGAGGAGAGCTGCAATGAGTTTACATGTCCAGGTTAGAATGTATTCTATAATTCAATATATATATATATCTCATTATGATGAGAAGAAAAATGTGAAGTTATTGACATCAAAGTACAATACTTTGTTATCTTTAATTTGTAATTAATCTGATCTCCCCTTAATATAGGGGATTAATTTTCTCAAGACATCAGATTTCCATGTAGTTTTTCAGCAACATTTGTTATACTTATCAACACACTCTAATGTCTCAAAGTGAAGCGGCCATTTCATTCCTTGATGGAACTGACTGATATGTGTATGGTTTCCACTTTTTGTATAATTCCCTCAACACTCAACACTCTAGGGTGTCTCAAAGTGAAGCGGCCATTCAGAGGTCGGAAGGATTGCAAGGTTGACAAAAAGAGGGAGTGGGAGAACTGCACCATCAGCTGTCGCCATGGTTACGGCTTTGCGGAGCAGATCGATGACGAGTACTGGTGCGGGAGAGAGTCCAACTACAGGTGGAGCCATCAGAGCGCCGATAACCCAAGGGCCTTGTTTCCTTCTTGTACCAGTGAGTTATCTTTGATGATGATGATGGTGGTTAAATAATAAAGAGTATGATGATAGTAATTTTCGTTTTATTCATCTATAAGGTAATATTTGTCAAATTATTTCAATTTTATGGTTTTATATAAGTGTTGCAATACAAAGGCGCTGTTACCAAGGTTTGCACTATTTCATACCCAGGAGGTTCTTTGTGTTAGTGTCTGACAAGCAATCCCTCTAGAATGTTGCTCTCTCCCTGATGGAATCACATTTCAGTGATGATAATGATAAGGGTGCACCCCTTTGAAATTCAAAACAGCTTGTAGCTGACAAGGGCAATCCATCCCATGAGTGGGTGGAGAATAAATAAAGGGATATGAAGATATCAATTATTTTCTTGTTATCATCAACAGTGTAATTTTGTCACTGTTTCATACTCACAAGTCCTTTCCACCTCGGCTTCTGTCAAGGACTCGCTTTTGCTCACTGCTCGCTCCAAAACGATAATGTTGTTTTCATATATCCTTAATGGATAATGATGAAAATTATTTGAAATTCATTGTTTTATAGAACTAACACCAAATAATGGGGCCACCGGCACTGTCACTGTTTCATACCCGGGGGTTCTCTGCAAGTCAGCGTCCGATAAGCAGTCCGTTCTGAATGCTGCGAACTCCATGATGATCTCGCACTCCAATGACATTGATTGTGTCAATGATGGGTCTTGTCAAGTTCAACAACTCAGGGTAATTAGTATCTCAGTTCAATTTCTTAAATTTTTTATTTCCTATCAAAATGTCTAGTACAATGCATTGTAATACATATATAACATGATAATAACGTGGCGATAAGATCAGGCACCTGTCCCCTGTAGGGCTAGATTAGTCACAGAACATGCTGCATTTTTATTTCCCTTTACACTATTTTTTGTACTTGTTCACTTTCTGAGATCACACCTTTCAGTCGTATTTGATAGTAATTAATTTGGAGTATAGTATGCTGAACCTTTCTTCTATTTCTATTTTCTTACAGCGCGTAGAGACGTATTTGATATGTGCGCTATAAATGCCTTATTATTATCATTATTATTTAAGTTATTTATTCATCTGCAATGAGCTTTTACAATAGTTCTCTTTATTATAATAGGAAACTAGTCCAATGTCATAGCCATCTACATGCTTTGCATGAATACACACCTTTTGCTATATAAGCTTGTATAACATTTACATGCACTAGCTGCCAAACCGGAATGGTTGGGCTCTTTTGTTGTGACCGTGCTGAACCCAATTCGGGCTCTTATCGGTGCCCAATAAAATGTGGTCTGGTTTTGGTTTGGATTCGGTTTGGCATTGTGACTGCTACAGAATGTTCTATATTTTCTAAATATTTTGTCATGACCTTTAGGTGGAGAACTGTCAGCTGCAGACCAACAGAAGGCGCTCTGCTCGGGCTGTGGAAGATGTTGCAATCAGTATTGTGGTTACCCAGGATGCATCATCGGAAGACCCTCTTGCTGATCTAGGTAAGCTGAATTATAATTATAATAAACTTAATAATAATGATAATCAATATAATAAAAGCACATAATGATAATGATATCTAGGTTTTTTTAATATTTATGAATTATTTTTGCATATAAATAACAGCACACACAGATCGAGCCACTTTGACTCGATCTGACTGAATTTCTGTCAGGCTATAGTCCAGGCCCAACTTCAAATATAATTATCCCCATTGTAAAACAGCATCTGAAAATGAGACGGAGCCTGAAGGACTGGAACCTCTCGACATCTTCTATGCAAACCTGACGTCCCTGATCACCTCTGGCTCCTTGAATCTGGAGGTCAACGATCAGGTTATTGCTGTCGACCCGACATCCGTGATTGCTGATGCCAGTGAAAACTGCCCTGTGGGATACCTGGAGAGCGCCACAATAGGCTTCTGTGGTAAGATATATTTATTCATATTTTTTGAGTCCACATCGTTGGCTGAGAGTGAGAAGTGTGTTGAGTACATTTGGACCGAATCGAGGTCTGCATATACCACATAGTGCGATAATGTATAAGCAGCATGCGCAGGTATCACTGCACCGAGTTTTTGAGTTTTTTGAGACCAAATTTGTGTCACATACATGACATTTTGTTTGATATATATACACATATATATATATATATAATACGATTCTAGGGTACATGTCATACTTATTTCCAGAATTCAACTTTATTGGTATCCCTTGGATATACAAGATGGCCCCAAAAAGGTAATAGTTACACTTTCCGAAATAGAATACCACAATATTTATTTCAGTTGGATAGGATGTCTTTTCCAATGAAAAACGATACCAAGAACAGTAATTTTGGACGTGTAGTTTTTGTTTTATGATGACACGAGTGAGACCATGTCAGGTACCAATTTTTGTCAATTTTTACTCGGTCTGCGCCAGTTTATATGCACTCCCTGCCCGTAATACCATTGATCGTACATGCCTATTCTCTTAGCACGAAGATGACCGCACAGTACTAATGGCTTATAAAGGAATTGAATGATACGCTATCTTTCAATAATTTTGAATTTAATTATTCCATAAAATGGGACGTTTATATATTATCATTGTATGCTAAAAATGAGTCCGTCAGCATAAGTAACTAAAAGGGGGGATTTGGATCTGGTGTCATAATTAAGTTCATAGCTATTCTGAATAAATAATGAATCAGATGAATATTGGTAAAGGTTGTTTATGAATGCAAATAAATGACAAGATTATATGCATAGTGAATTATAGTCAGAAAAATGATAAATTGTATGATTTGTGTACAGATCCTATGGATATTTAGTTTTGTATAGGATTCATAAGACTTTGTTTTGCATTCTTATCAATGCAAATATTTCATTGCTGGCTTAAAAATTTGTAGGACAATCTGCTATGATCTGAATTATGATCTGGGGGGCGTTGCATAAAACTCAAAACGCAAAGTTGCGTTTGATTTTTGACGCAAGTCCCCAAAAATCAAAC
>JAUELG010219336.1:0-15861 GCA_031471515.1 Dendraster excentricus | reverse complement strand
TATTACTTTTGTCCATAATGGTGCACGTTTTGGTTACTAAGGTTAAGTTTGACCAATACTCAACCCTCCCTTTAAGTATGCAAATTGTAAAATGTTGCAAAATACATTTGAATTTGTCTATATATTTGTGGAGTTGCATCAAAATCTACTGTTCACAAGGACGCCAAATATAAAAACTAGTATTAAAAATGTTTTTAAAAAAAAGCATATGATCGATCAAAGTTGGGTTTCTGAACCCTAGTGACGGGTTTATGTATAAACAAAAATACAACTGACCTTTGTATGACTGCAATGACAACCAGGAGAAGGAGGAGGAACACCCTGTGGCTCATCATGAAACCTGTCATGACATAGTACATTTATTGTATTAATGTATTGCATAAAAAGGAAAAGCTCAGTTTTAGGCCTACTATGGGTAGAAGCGAAATGCGGAAGTAGAATGTGAATATGACATTACGGTCGTGATCCATCTACATTATCAATGTTCTTTAAGGAAAGTGGAGGATACAGTGGTATTGGTAGAAAGTGATGCTTGTGTTTCCTAAAAAAGAAACTGCCACTTTCGTTCAGGTAAATCAGCATTACATGGTAAATGGTTAATAAGAAGGCATGGGCGTCGATCCATAATTGATACCCGTAATTGATACCCGTAATTGATATCCGTAATCGATCAGAGTGATGATCCATTTATCCATCCCCCTCCCCCTCTCCCCCGATGAATAGTTATTACGTTAGTATCGACGCCCATGTAAGAAGGTAAATCAGAGGTATAGTGCAATCGAATCTTCTAAACTACAAATAAGAGAGTAAGAGCGATCATGGCGCTGAGGTATGCAACATCGATCACTCTTCAAAAAAGAGGTCAATTTTGATTCGACAGTGCATGCGTATTAACATGATACGCGATTCTCACTGAATTACTCAAACTAATTTAACCTCGAGTCCTATACTATACTTTCACCTGACATTCCATGAGTCTTCATTACCCTAAATCTGAAGGAAAATGCGTTACAATGGATTGATATTACAACTGCTGGTAATGATTTAGTGGAGATATACCTAAGTATATAAAATGTTACGTAACATTTGAAAATATCTTACTATAACGATTACAAACGGACAACAATTATATTGAGCAAATTGACCCACTAAAATGACACAGCTAAATAACAATAAACACTATGAAAACAGCTGAAGGATACTTTGAGATCAAGACCCGTTTGCAGTGATCATCAGGTAAAAATGGGCTATATAAATGCAACAGAGAACCAATGATACTAAACTATACTATAGCATCAATAGAACATAATAATTATGAGTAATTTTCCTTGAAATGTCCCAATTATTGTACATGTTTATAAATAATACCCAATGACGCACTTACGGGGAGGAAGGGGATGTCCCCTTATGAAATAACCCATTCATCATGATCAGTTGGAGAAAATAGAGCATGTATACCCTGTATACGGGCAAAGGGGGTCATTTTATAATTAAAGTTGACCCCCCTAAAAAATTGATAGTGTTTCATCCGGAGAGGCTGAAGGGTATGGTAAACACAGAGTGCATGATCCACGGATGTGAATGATGGATCAACGGAACAGTTGAGGGGGACAGAGATCGAGCCTACCTCAACTACGCACTCGCAGTAAAAGTTCTCGGAAACTCACACTAAATACGAATATTCTGAGTAGGAACTGACGTAGGTAGGAGGGAGGTAGGGGTGTGCCTAAAAACATACCCGGGTTATCATTATACTATTAGGCAAATCTTATTTAAGATGACCACCCTAATTATGACTGTGCTAAATAACGGTAGAATAATCTAATATATTTTTTGCATATACTTTATTATGTATCCGTATGTAACCGATGTTATTTTGTTTAACAAGTTTAAAGAGAGGTAAACAAAAGGGTAATACTGTAGTAACATTAGGGCCCGCAGGAAGCGCACTGTTCGTCACTGAAGTGGCTACGGGAAATTACGTTTAATAATAGTTATTATCAAATTCAAATAAATTGAACACAATGATTAAAAGTGTGTCTTACCGACAAAACGTTGAACGATGCGGTGAAAACAGACAAGTTCTGGGTGATTGCCGGATATGAAAGTTGATGAATCAACGTAGCAGCGCACCGAGGGGATAGAGAGCGGATGTATCTCAGTCCAATACTGCCAATCCAACTGAAAGCTCCCGAAAATTCCCAAATAATTTATATAGTATGCAGGCTATCATTACATAATGTAATAGGCAGTGGCGAACCTTAGGGGAGGGGTTTCATGCCTAAAGGACGGATACCCCCGATTTATTGAGAAATAAGGACACGTGTACGGGAAACAAAAAGCTAACTCCTAACACAGACACGTAGGCATGCACAATTGAAAGCAAGGTATCGTTATATACTATAAGAAACTTAATAGTGTGCCCGAAATTAATATTTGGTTTGCCCACCCCCGCAGCCCCCAGTCTTAGCGCTCCCACGCACCGCCACTGTAAAGCCTCTATGGCATGTCGATGCCAAAACTCGCTTCTCTCATTCGAGTAATCTATACAATAATCTATCAAGGATCAACTTGTAATGATGGATTACCTATATAACAATTACCCAATAAACATGACCTATAGTTACCATTTTTATACACCAATCTGTTTTACATCATTTCTTTTCCAGGTTTGGGAATTTTACTCGAACATATACCTTTTGTAACTTTTCGATTGTACTCGAACATTCTATCTTTTGTAACTTTTAGATTATTGGGAGCTGATTTTGTCTAAATTTACTAAGCTATCCGAAAAATCTACATCAAAGTAATTAAGCAAGAAAAATGATCTGTACAAATATGCCCTTTTTAATGGGTTTTACCTTCATTAAGTGGCGTAAACATATCTCACACAAACAGTTTTGCAATCGAGGTTTGCGCATTGATAACTTTTCTACTAGGTTATTACTAATGATAAATTTGGTATCATTGTTTCCATTCCCATTCAACCCTTAGACAATGATATCATATTTGATATAAATATTTCATCATGGTATGTGTATTGCATTAAAATGTTGGGGAAAGTCAAAAGTGAAATGTTAAAAAATTTTCAAAAGTGTGCGTGCCTTCCTTGGCTTGAATGAAGGTGACGTGGTCTTGCATGCAAGCCACCTTTTAATCTTCATTAGGAAGGCGCACTGTTGACAAATTCAGTGTATTTTGCAACATTTCACTTTTTGTTTTGCCCTACATTCAGATATAATGCACATTCCATGATCATGATAAAAGTATCCATAGCAAATAGTATATCAATGTGAAGGGGAGAATTCACGCTTTCCAATTATCTTAAATTTACTATTGGTAATAACCTAATAGAAAGGTTATTAATGCGCAAACCGCGATTGCGGAACTTGTTTGTGCGAAGCATAAGTGGGATCTGAATAACAAAATTTTAAAAAGCAGTTTTGTTCGGCAAAGGGGAGGGGGCGTTGAACCCCTCAGAACCCCCTCGGTATAGACGCATCGGCGGGAAGTGGCCTGTAATGCAGCGGTTACACTCAAATGACTAAGTCATCTGTCATCGGGTAGAGTATTTAATACAGCTCAGATTATATATCCCTAGATTTCACCAGTTGTTTAATAGAATGTTCCTACGTGGTTATGATTTAGTTTATCTATAATACATTTTTTCATTCACAATCATTTTAATGCATATATCGTTATTGAATAACGTAAATTTTACGCATAAGTTTTTTGATGACAAGTTCAATGTACCATATCAAATTTTATTTTCTATTTATTTCGATTACAAGCTTTCGGAATGCAGCAACTATGAAATAAATAATCAAATGTGTTACTTGAAAATATGTCATGTGGCAGTTATTGCATGATTCCTGCTTATAATGCCACCCATTATAATATCACTATGGGAGTTTGGATGGATTACGCTAGTCAAAATGTACATACAAATCAACATTTTCCATACAGATGTACTTGTGAAAAATGTGATGAATATTTGAGTTATGTATTGTGATTATATGATAGGCCTGCTGGGTGTTGCGTGAGCATTTTATATATAAATGAACGTTATATGGTGAAGTAATAGACAACAATGCAAGGTGATATTCACTACCCAGCTAGCCACCTGACGTCGGGCCGATATCATAAGTTGTTGGCCGGATGTCGGTATATCGCGGTTGGCTCATGGTTAAAATGTCCGCCAGCCCAGCATCGTCACTACGTAATTTTGTGAAATATTGGTACAACGTCAATTTCCGACAATGGCCCAATGAGATGATATTGGGCCATTGCAGCTAAGCATTTCAAATCGAATCTAATAGAATTTTGGGGACGATATTAGTCCATCCCACCCTCAATAAATGATATGTGTTTATCGTCATTTTCATTTTTAAAAAAATAGATATCTTTTTCCAGCCAGCTCTTTATCAAAATACATATGACAATCTTAGTCATAAACAATATATTGTGCCGTGAGTTTTCGTTTATAAATCTGACTTATAATTAAAATCAGAACAGGATCCAGATGCAGTGTCATGGGAACAACATTGGAACACAAACTGATTGTACCGACTACAGAGTGAGTCAGAAAAAATGTCCCACTTTGTAAAATTCTATTATTTGAAACAGGAATATTTGATTATGGGTTTCATGATATGCATTGATAGAGCTATCCTCACAGTACATTTATGTACCATTTTCATTTAGATTTCTGCACGCATGACTGAACACCAGACAATCTTTAGATGACTGCCAGATCTCACTTGCGCCAAGTTACTGGATGAGGAATAAAACAGTGGTTTAGGCAAATACAGTCACACAGACAGACAAATTTACACATACACACACACACACACACACACACAACAAACACATACGGTAACAACTGTTTCATAATTTCCCCCTTTCTGATTAAGCATTGATTTTTATCAAGATCGCTAAATATATAAAATGGCAATTTTTCCCCTTAAAACACGTTAACTACCACCATATCATCATCATTGTCATGATCGTGTACGTGTGTTTGTATGTGGGTGTGCCTGTGCGTGTGCGTGTGTGCTTAATCAGAAAGGGGGAAATTATGAAACAGTTGTCACCGTATGTGCTGTGTGTGTGCGTGTGTGTGTCAGTCTGTCTGTCTGTCTGTCTGTGTTTGCGTGTGTGTGTCAGTCTTTCTGTCTGTGTGTGTATGTGTTTGCGTGTGTGTGTGTCAGTATGTCTGTTTGTATGACTGTCTTTGTCTAAAGCACTGTTCTATTCCTCACCCAGTAACTTGGCGCAAGTGAGATCTGACCGTCTTCTAAAGATTGCCTGATGTTCAGTCATGCGTGCAGATATTTAAATGAAAATGGTACCTAAATGTACTAGGAGGATACCTTAATCAATACATTTCATAAAACCCATGATTAAATATTAATATTTCAAACAATACAACTTTACAAAAGTGGGACATTATTTCTGACTCACTCTGTATAATACCTTAAAGGGGTAGTTTAGTTTTAATTAGGCTGAACTTTATTAACCAATCCTGGGCGGTAACATTGTAAAATAATTGTTATAATCTCACCATGCTCGAAAATGTATACAAAACTACAAACAACTAAGTAAAATGCCTGTTATCATTCGAAAAGAGACATTTAAACACAAAAGGGCGCTATTCTATAAAGGCATTGGTTTCTACCATTGTCATACAAAATTATGCATGTGATGTCTTATTGAAACGATGATGAAAAAGAGAGAACATGAAGAACTATGTAACAAATTATTTTGACAATTTTTGAAAAAGTGCAAGCATTATTGTTTGTATTTTTTCGAAATAATCATGTAATTAATTGGGCCTCAAATAATTTTCAGATCAAATAAATCTATTGATATTTCAGCCGTTTCTGGGTTGACTTTGACCACCATTGCTGCCATTAAAATTGCATGTTCTTCCAGATTCGACACTCGGTTTTGATTACCTCACAGAAAAGTTGTGATGTGCAGCGCCCTCTCTACCAAAACTAAACTGCTCCTTTAACACATTTTGAACATGTCATGTGGCCGTAAGAGTGCTGTACTTTATGAGGGGGGCACATCGTGCCACGCTGGACGAAAGCCTCACTTTTCACTGAGGATATGTCGTCATATACGATCTGAAGAAGGGGGGTGCTAAAAAAATGATGACGGTACCAATTTTAAAAGGACGGAAATTTTGAATTTTGACACGAATATCTCACCTAAATGTAAACAATATGTTTAAAATATGTTGTACGGTCCCTGGTCGTATGTAGCATAATGAGATGTAACCTAAAAAGAAAGACTTCACTCGCAAAAATATATCTTTATTCAAAATTATACATGTCCAAAAGTGCCATAAATTATACAGTTATGGTTTGGAATAACTATTTCAATTACGGTGCGATAGAATGATAACATAAACAACATAAATTCATTATGAAGTCCAAAATAAACGTTACTATTAACAGATTAATATGTTCTAAAAATGTCGAATTCCTGGCTGATGAAGTCGAAAAATCTGTTAACATAACAATATATTCATAAATTCAACAGTATCTCAACAAATCCCATAATCAGTATCCAACAATACTGTTTTTGTTTAACCTACGGGGTAAAGTGGACCATATAGTGCTTGTTGAGAGACTCTACAATGGTACTTACACTGCACAAGTTAGTTCTGCAAATGATGCATTCAATGACTAAACTTGTAATCCAGAAATTATGGGTATTGGTTCTGCAGTAGTGTTACCATATGGTCATCTCTACCCTGCCTTCGGTAACATCACACACAAAGGTATATTTGAACATCTTCTAGCTATTTATCGAGTCTCGTGCCCTGCATGAGTAAACCTAATGCACTAATGGAGCGGTCAGACGGTTGCATGCGACAACCTGTGACAACCTGCAACAAGACAATATAACTTATAAAGGGCACTTATCAAATAGCATTTGTACTTGTTTTATAAGCGCGTGCGGTCACGCTGTGCAGGGTTTGTATTGTTGCGCTCTTGTGTATACCTGCAGTAAAAACAACTCGGTAGAACAAAGCTGTGCTTTGGAAACTTTGATATAATCCGCTTTTCATATGTTCATGTGACCAATCGCAAGTCGTCGCAAGTCGTGTGACCGCTCCATTAGCAAATTCAATTATGAATCCATGTTAACAACACGGAAGCTGCAGTTGAAACATGTGGTCATGACAAACGTCCCCTCTCTATTTGAATAAGAAACGTCATCATCTTGAAACAACATTGGACGTGATCTTGAATTATGATTACTTCCTAATAACGTGGTCATACTTTATTAATTAAATACATTGCGATCACTGCGGATACTCCGTTTGTAAGGAAATCTAAGTTTTAAAACTTGTTCACTTGGATCAAATGGATCATTTGACATACTGATGGCCCCCTAACGGTAATGCGCATGCGTAGACTAAACCGCACGAAATCTCCTGTAGGTACCAGCATTACGGCCATTGGAAGTGAACGACATTGGACGTCATCTTAAATTGTTTTTACTCCTAATAACGTGGCCATAATTTCGTAATTAAATAATTGCGATCAATGCGGATACTCCGTGTGTAAGGTAATCGTATTTTTACAACTTTTGCACTCGATAAAATGGATCGTTTGACGTACCTAGTGAGAAAACTGCAAGATGTATGATAATGTACTGATGGCCTATTTACGTTAATGCGCATGCGTAGAATAAACCGCACGAAATCCCTTGTAGGTATTACGGCCATTGGAAGTGAACTTGATGAGCATGTTGCGGCCTGATGATGTGACAGGGTTCGTGATACGGGGACCGGAAAAGGAGTTTATGAGTCCGGCCGTTTGGGAACCTCCATCGTAAATCTTGTGTTTGAGGAAAGTTAGATACAAATTAAGATAAACTCAGTAGAAGCATAAAAATAAACAAAATAAATCAAGACACATACACATAGAAAGTCGGGTTTGGATGGCAGGACAATTCCAAGTGTTGCAGTTGAACGAATATATTTCTTATTTCCGTAAGATACATGACAATCAGTGTCGATGGGACATGGATGTGTCAAGGTGAGCAAGACATACATATCTGTCCAACTCGCTTCATACATTCGCATTCGGGCCAAATCCAAAAGTATTGGCAAATGCGACGGGACGGAATTCGATAGCTATTTTGATCATACAAACAAAAATAAAGATGTTACTGGCTAATATTTTGTTTTTACATAAACAGGGTTAGGTGATGAGTATTATCCAAGTACGGAAAAATCCAAATAAATTTGGAGTCTGTTGCCATAGTAACTTCATGTTTTTGAAGCGTGACGGGACGGAATGATAGAATGACAAACATTTTTGTTTTGTAAACAATGTTGTTTTCCATCAAAAGTAAAATCCCAGTAAAATGGTGTCATGTATCATAAGAAAGGTATGAATGTTCAGTCTCAGCACAAGAAAACGCTTAGCTTCAATATTAATTTGTTTTGTTTTAATTTAAATTTTGTGATGTGGTGTTGCCGCGACGGGACGGAAACGCGACGGACGGAAAAAATTTGGTCAAACAAATCGTAAATGTGTCAGTTGCAATAATTTTCAATCCCTCATGAATTGTTTTACCATTATAAACATTTATTTCACCCGATAGCTAATATCAAAAAGTTTTAAGCATAATCAATATTGATATCACAGGAAAAAGTTTAAATTTAAAATTTTACCTATTGGACCATTTACAAACAAATGGCATTTTTATGTATAAAAATGTATTTCCCCTTTTTCGCCGTGTTTAAAGATTTATTAATGTTTTAAGATAATGACATATTATTATAGCATTCTTCATCATTTTGGGGAAATTCATTTCTAACATATAGAAGTGTGCAGGCATGAATTCATTGATACTTCAGAGAAGATGGCAATACAAAAACTGCTCTGATATTGCGTGACGCTAACAAATAGATGTCAAAACGCGACGGGACGGAAAATTGTCAGAATAAGGCAATTTTCGCCAAACTAAAGAGAGCGGTATTATACAAAATGTGTGTGGTAAAACTGTACTATGCATGAACTATCCAAACATACGAATGAATCTTAGTTTTTGTATAATTTAAGTGTATCAAAATTCCGTCCCGTCGCGCTGTAAGGACTCTTTCCATTATTTAAAAGTACTACAGGAAATCCAAGAGACCGTTTGCTTAGCCGAACACAGTTCTGGAAAATGCAGATACTCACGTTTCCTATGATACATGAAAGAGAATTTATCTTTCAATTTAAACTGGTAAGCCTTGGGTTGACTACATTTGGCTAAGGCCCATTCAAAAAGTGATCGACGTTTTAAAGGTCAATGATTTCAAAATGATGCATTTTCATAATTGGAATGAATATAAAAAACCCTGCAGATGATCAGATTTAATTTGACACCTCTCCTGAATCAGCATTGTCACGCATCGCTTGGTCATCTGCAAATGTAGGTGACGAGTGCAAAACCAACTATTAATGAAAGCTTTAAAAAAATATCAAAAATATCAAAAATATCAATTTAAATTATATTTGTTTGGTTTGCAAGTTACTGAATTGTTGAATAAATTCACTGATATCCTGCATGATTAAGCATGTTTTATTTTAACATGAATATGCTCTGGCTTGCTTCCGACTATAACTTATTCAGTTCTGATGTTAATATTAGTCGTAGAAAACTATACACATTGGATTAGCAAATTTGAGAAACGTCGGGTCATTGGGCAACTTTCCTTCAAAGGAACGTATACATTCACATGATACTTCAGTGGGAGCATCACATGCGAGGAACATTTAGACGAATTTAGGGGAGTGCCCAAGCCCATAGCCTTGTTGCCGTTACAGATGGACTAGGGAAGCTATGTAGGGAAAGAGTTGTTGCGATCAGGATTTTTGTGGAATAGCCACCGAGGCCACATTGGTGTTTTACTGCTTCCTTTTGGGAAACTTGACGAACAAGGTGTCCACATTTACTCGTGAACTGGATGTTCTGCAGGACCACAATTGACAAGTGGAATTGTATATTTATTTGGGCAACTAAAATGACAAATTGGACTTTGCCCTTTTAATTGCCCAAAATCGCGCAATGTCGCGCGCATTGGCTGTGCATTGTCAATGCGCGTAAAAGGGCAAATGCGTAATATTGTCCTTTTTCATGGCACGATATCGTAATAAGGACAAATATAGAAATGTGTAATAACTCCGTTAAAAAGAACTGAACATACACAAAATTAACAGACTTGATAGCTATAAAGCCTACCTTATATATTCACTAATCATAGTTACTGAATTTGGCATTTAAAGAAAATAATTGCCCAAAAAGGCAAAATGTTGTTTCTTCAAAAAAAGTATGTATCGTTATTTGCTATCGATACTGTCAATTTGTACTTTTAAGTGCCCACCGACGATATATACTTTTGAAATGATTAACCTTTGAACATCGACGTGAGTGTGTCACATGTAAATATAATATTGCACAGCATATAAGCTCAAGTGTTGTTTTAAATTAATTTTATTTTAATCATGAACGTCTATGCTTCTGTATGAGTGACGATCTGTATACGAGCTATTGTGTATCATGTGTGAATAACTGTTTGTCCGATACTTTGCCAGTTTGTCTGTGTTTTAGTATGTATGTGTGTCTCCATTTGTGAAGGCTAGAATGGGGACGCAAAATGGAAGTTAAACTGTCCGAATTACTTTTCTATCCATTATCCCAAGCTGTACTCTTTTCCCCGACACACCGGAACTCACCTTGACATTGTCAAAGTCACGGGCTTCTATCAAGAAATCGGTGAAAGTAAGAGTGACTGTTTTCCCCTCAGCAGCCTTGATGGTAATCTTGCACACTTCGTTGTTGTCATAATTGTTCGGGTAGTTGGGCGATGCGATTTTACCGGAGCTTGCCGTCAACACGCTGCCGCAATCTTTGCATGGTGAGAAAAAAAGCACATGAATTCAGGTGTATAATGCTGTCCAAGATGTCTAAACAAGCCGCGAGTTTCGATTTCTTTAAATCTCATAATATAAATACACAAAGCCAACCATAAGCAGAACAATAATTCAAGAACAAATTATTGTATATGTATTAACGATTAAATATACAATATTGTATATCAAATTATAATGAAAACTACACTTTGTAAATGTTTTAAGTCATTCTTCATCTGTCAGCACGTGTTTTAGCTTGGAATATAGAGCGGAGCTGATCATAGGTAGAAAGTCAGGGAAGGCGATCATGTGAAGAGCCGTCTTTAAAAGCGCTTTTAACACACCTCCTCATCCTGTGTGATGCTGGAGGCTCAGATCGATGAACCAAGTTCAAGCATGGGTATCGTGACGAGGTCGGGTTTAGGCACAACATTTCGTTTGAGTTTTATGACGATGAACAGACGTCTCGAGCCTTTTGTAATAAGTCGCCCCACATATATATCCACCCCAACAAAGATTGGTCTGTATGATGACGCCCAGACATTTTATTGAGGAAACAAAGTCTTATTTTATTTCGTTCATTGTTAGCCGTACATTGTTGTACATTTGAAGATATGACATGTATGATAAAGACTCTTCCTAACGGACTTTTAGTGAACGTTCCGACAGGAAACTGCAGTTGATAGGAAGCACAATTAGAATTGATACCAGGTTTGATAGGTGTCTCAACTGCTGGGGTATGGTTAGCATTGTCGAATGACTTGATCAAGTGAATATCATACAAGGTGCCACAAACTCCAGGCTTGACTATTCCTTCGTGTATTGTATTGATGAGTTCAATGATGTGGTGCGAGATTGATCTGCCTCTTATATTTCCGAATTCTTAAGTTTTATTCATCTTTTATTCAGTCAGAAATCCCTAAAAGAGACCCATGTCGGAACAGTTATGTGATTGAGATAGGGCGTAACTGATCTAAGCTGCTGACCAGTGAGGTCTTCTGAACTTGCCAAATGTATACACTTGTTCAGATAGTCGGTAAGCAACCAAAACTTCCACAACATGAAGCTCTGCCTGTTGTTATAATTGGTTACAAGTGCCTCAAGAAACGCATCTTGTTGACAATGATGTGTTTATCTATCTTCAGCCTGCAATGACGTCACATGCCTTCTCCATAATGCACATATATTGGAGCTTGTCTGAGTGCTACCATTGCGAATTTAGAATTAAGATTTGTTTGAATGTATTTTGCGATTGGACACTCACGGATCTCTCCAGTCTAAAAGCCAACTTTGCACCTTTCGGTGACATTTCCAAAACTTTAATCTGATGACAACAGAAACAACAATAACTAACAACAGCCAAAACTAGTACAACTAATTCAACAACAACAGCAGCAACGGTAACAAAACTGTCACCCTTAACAACGATACCTTGAACAACAACAACAGCACAATTGCAATATATTTCGCATCAACAGAACCCTCAACAACTACAACCTTATCCACACCCACCGCAACAACAATTTAATCATCGACCACAATATAACTAACATAAACATCAACAACATCAACAACGCAAACGGCAACAGCATGTAATAACAACAACAACAACACCAACAAGAAAAAACAACAGCACATCATCTACAATGGCAGCAACAGTAACAGCACTAGCAAAGATTAAAGAAATACATCATCATCAGTTGCACCAGCGACAACAACAAACGGCATCAGCATCTTCAGTAACAAAAACACACCCATCCCAACAACCACAACATCTTCAGCAGCATCTACATATTCTGCACATGGAATCGACTGTTACCTGGAAAGGTCTCGTCAATGTCTTCATTGTCAGCACGTGCTCCGACGTAGAGAAGAAGGTTCGGCGATCCATAGCCAGGCCTGGTTATCCCGCCACTAATCGACCAATCTAGGAGAAAGGTCTTCACCTCCAGGGGCGACATGTTCAGCTCGTTCATTCCAATCAATAATGCTGCAGCACCTGATCGAAATCATTGTTAAGAAAATTTCATCAATCTTAAACATGCATATGGACTCATGCACATCGTATGCAATGCCCGGTGACACGACATATGCTCCGCCGATGCAACAATTGTTCCGCCGAAAAATGCTTCGAATATGTGACAATTGCTTAGACGGCAATTACTCCGCCGAAATATGCTCCGGAAATACGACATTTGGTGCGATGGCAATTGCTCCGCAGGGAATTCTATGAAGATGACAGTACTTCAATGGTCCAAAAACAATAAATGTTCCTCAACCATGATTGTTCCATCAACATTTATTCCGCATTTATTCGATTCATTCAAATATTTTATTTGCTGGTTTGTTTGTTTCACGTTTAGTTATACAGGGTTGGAGAGGGTGGTTAGCGAGGGCCCAATTTTTGACACTTCTAAACGCCCCTTCCCCCCCCCCCCCCCCCCCGCCCCGTTACCGATTAAGTCTGCCTTATTGTCCAACAGGAAAGCACAAACTTTCAATATTTGCATTCTTATAAACGCATAATCGCATCTACAGAGCAATTTTGTCTGCGGAGCAATTGTCGGCGGAGGAAATGTCGGCGGACCAATTGTCGCATCTTCGGAGCATTTGACGGCGGAGCAATTGTCGGCGAAGCATATGTCGGCGGAGCAATCGTCGGCGGAGCAATTGTGGGCGGAGCAATTTTCGGCGGAGCAAATGTCAGCGGAGCAAATATCGCGTAGCATTTTTCGCGGAGCATTTGTCGCATTTTTCGGAGCAATTGTCGGCGGAGCACATGTCATGGAACCGCAATGTCCAGACTAATATGAGATGTTTATTGTTGGTAAAGTGTATAAAAATGTATATCGTGTAGCCATATCTAAGAAGACTCGAATGGCATCGTAAATCAAACATGTTAAATCTGACCACACTAATACTTACATATAAGAGTTATGGTGAAAGGGTTTTCTGAAATTAAGCAAATAATTAGCGTTGGTGGAGGTGATGAGACAAATTATTACTTCTGAGGCAATCTGGAGGTAGCTATATTTCCGAAGCGTAGCTGAGGAAAGATAGTGTTTACATTCAGTTTGCAGAGGAACTGATATTAGCGCGCTTTCGCTGAGCGTCCTACAACGTAGAACGTAAGGGTCGTGTGCAAAAATCGCCAACTTCCTATGGAAACAGAGGCCCGAGCTCAAATCACGGACCGTTCTAGCCCGAATGTGCGTTCGTCCATATGAGAACGTAGACTACCGCCAATAGCCAATCATCGCTCGCCGCTCGCAGCGCGAGGTCAAACGTAGCGGCTCATCGCCATGCAGCGCCCTCACATTATGTGTATAGTGTGTGTAGTGCGTATGCGTGTGTGTGTCTGTGTGTGTGTGTGTGTGTGTGTGTGTGTGTGTGTATGTATTTCTGTATTTCTCAGCGAAACGGTGTGTTACAAGACCTGTTTTAGAGCGACGGACGAACCAAGAGATTGTTTCTGCGTCGCTGATAGCGTCGTAGGACACTGAGCGAAAGCGCAGTACTTTGCCATCGCCTGAAACCGAAAGGTGGTCATTTGCTTTATATTCCGCATAAATTTTTTTAATCACCAACGAGTTACAACCAAGTACAAATGGCTAAGACATTTGAATATTTAGCGTTGATCGAGTCTTTTATTTTAATTTCGACGATCCCTCACATGAGTATCTGCAAAATCGGCATTACTTTATACATACGTAATGACATAGAATAACAAGAATGACGTTTTTGTAATTACTCCTCTCCCTTCGGGCCTGCGTTTAGACACATTACTAAAATGATTACTGAAATAACAAACCAACCACTCGCTTATAACATAGGTAAGACTCCATGTGCCAATATAAGCTTGATATTATGTACGCGAACGTAGTCACGTCCCATAATATTGTACACGAACAATATATGACAGACTGATAGTAAATAACACGGGTGGTTCTCAACTGGTTGAATGAGTTTATAATCATTTTTGTAACGTCACTAATGATATGCATTGCATGTCTAAATCTATCTGGAATTATATGACAGCATGCATTACGTAAAAGTTATCCCTGAAAAGTATCTGACTCCACAAAAGTGTATTGGAGCTTCCTTGTTTCTCGTCTACCGTCTGGTTTAGCTTAGTGTAAGAGGAATATAAAATGGGTTTAGATTTGTTTTTTTTTTTATGTCCCTTTAGTATGAAGATAATTATCATTGATAAACTAAGGTCAAAAGCGTTTCCCAACATGCCCAAAGGATTCGGTCAAAAAAGTACAATTGCCGTAATTGAAGGCACCCGACCAGTGCGCCATGCGATCATAGACCCGGACCGGCGGAGAGGCCAAAACATTTCCGATATACAGGGCAGAGCAACAAGTCGATATACCGGGGCGGAGCGCGCGCAATATCGTCAAACGGACGATTATTACTGCGACAACAGTTAACAATGGTCAATTTATTTAAGACTTTCACAGATCGCTCAATTTTACTTTACAATGATATTGATATAGGATTGAAGTCTTAAATTTCATTTTGTGCAATATGTGACACTTTACAGGGATCACTTTAAGCAATTAAATAATAGACCATCTTATTATATAGCACAAAGAGTCTGAGGAGGATTTGTCGCATTTTTTGCCCAACACCATCTCAAACGAAGCACTGTACGCCCAATGCCATCAAGCCAGCATGGAGAACATCATTATGAGAAGAAGGTGGAGATGGATCGGACATGTCATGAGAAAGGACATAGATGGTATCACAAGAACAGTCCTCCACTAGATACCAGAAGGCAAAAGAAAAGGGGAACGTCCTGAAAACAATTGGCGAAGAACTGTGGAAGGGGAGCTTAAAGACCTGAACCACAAATGGGGAACCATCCAGAGACTGGCCCAGGATCGGAGGGAGTGGAGGACTTTTGTTGCTGCCCTATGTGCCAGGAGGC
>JAUELG010218237.1:4671-15866 GCA_031471515.1 Dendraster excentricus | reverse complement strand
AAGTTTGTATACTTTTCGAGCATGGTGGAGTTATTACTATTAGTTTTTAAGGTTATTGACCAGGTTTGGTTACTAAAGTTCAGCCTTGCCTAAACTAAACTACCCCTTTAATCCCTGTAAACCATTTGATACCAGGTCTCCTGGGCTTGAGTTACCGTGGCAACATAATGCAATGGTTGTCACATGGTGTTATTTTTTATGGAGTGACATGAAACAATAACAGCTATGGCTATCAATGTCACAGAGCAATCAACACTGCAGCCATAAAACAACGATTTATATACATACATTTGTTAACCTATTTAGGTTTCTGATGTTACTAATCTTGTATGAAAGTTTCATTAAAAATTAACACTGCTTTCCTGGTTGGTTAAACAAACAAAAAATTGCATCAGATTTTACAACAAATTCTGAGTTCTTTGCTGTAGATGAGAATGTGATCTTTATGATCATCTGTAGACTGAATGAGCTGCATGATTTTCAATGATAGATATATTCACACTCAAGTGACATTTAACCTTATTTTTAATATTCTCCTTTTACCATAAGCTAAAAAGCACAGTAGAAGACAAGTGTAGAAGCATTTAAAGTTATTTTCAGAGAGTAAGACAAAGTAAATGAATCACTTAAACTATCAGTGTTACCACTAGTCATCTCGGCACGTTTCAAAACTGCAAATATCTTGTGCACATTCTCAACTCCCCTGGGAACGTACTAGCCACAATCAAACAATGGGTTAACATAGCACTTAATACAATGATTCTAAGCTCAATATTATCACCCTTGGTCATCAGGTACGGGTCAAAACCGCACAATTCTCTTGCGCTCTGTGTCAACTCCCTGGGGAGCATACTAACCCAACTGCCCATCGTGCGCTCAAGGCTAATTAACATCCAACTCAAGTTCCAATTTATACTCCTGGGTATATAGAAGCAATGTTGATTAACTGTCTTGCTGAAGGACAAACGGAGCAGGCGGGGTGCGAACTCATGATTTTTGAGATCAGAAAGCGCGGGCTCTATGATCTTTCCACACCACGTCAAATACCTCAACAAAAATACGTCAAAAACATGGACTAACCTGTCGCACATCTCCGTCCACCTCTGCTTAATGCCTTCCAGTACCGTTGATATCTTTGTTGTATCGTCGTCATGGTACTCGGCAGTTAGTCTGTCTCCAGAATCATTGACTGCATCCAGGCATGGCTTCCACTGTTCAACCTCATCAAGGAATGACTGGACATGGAGAAAAAAAGGTGGGGACAAATGTATTCAACAATTAGATAATTAATCTAAGAGTATTATGTTAACAGAACTTTAAAACTGATGCTACAATAATTAGGATATTATTCAAAGATTATGCTAACATAACTTTAAAACTCTGTCCTTTTTTGCTCAGCCACTTCCCTGTGCTTTCTAGCCAGGCAGTTTGATACTGCTACCTTGAAAGTTACTTTATATTCATACAGTATATAACAGCAGCTCAAATATATTACCTTTTGTGCTTCTAGTTGAGCTTGTTTTGTGCTTCTACCGATGAAGGATTCCTTCCATTTTACTCAGGCACTTTCTTGTGAGCATTCCATCCAGGCAGTCTGATACGGTTACCTTTAAAAACTTTCTTTATATTCATATATATCAAACAGCAGTTCAAATATATTACCTTTTGTGCTTCTAACTGAGCTTGCAGCATGAGGACTTCTTGGGCAACGGGTGGGTACCGATCGAGGACGCCTTCCATTTTGCTCAGCCATGTCATCAGCTCTTGATTGAGTTGCTTGAAGCGCTGCGAATCGGACATCATCATCTCCAGCTGACCCGCTCGCATCGTTGCTCGGTTTTCGGCCCCCTCCCATAGTTCCAAAAGTCTCGCCACTGTTTAGTGACAAAATAAGACGTACAGCATAAACATTTATAATCAAGTCCAACTTAATGACCCAAAAATAAATTTTCCCCCTTGAAATGCTGCAAATGAGTCAACATCTAATCGAGCTGTCCTAATCAAATCTTTGTCCGATATTCTAAATTCTGTTAATTCAACGTTTAATTCATTAAACCTAGTTGTAATAAAGTTTGCCTAAAATGAATACCTCTCCAAAAATTTCAAAGGAACATTATAATCGATCCCTCAACAATATATCAAAATATTTTCCCTGTACAGAACCATCTGAAAATCTTTGTCATTCTCAAATATATTTCTATCTAAGGCCCGGTCACATATAAAACGGACAGCGGAAACGAATGCCTAACGAATAGAAATTTTGCAAAATGAAGTTATCCCGTGATGAAAGTCGTCTACATTGATTCAAGAACAAAAATAGAAAAGGTCAAAGAACAGACAAGAATGGCATACAGTACAAACAGAATTTTGCTGTTCGTTTTGGCACACATGTGCGTTTTTCCGCAATCTGGTCAGATGTGACCGGGCTATAAAAACTGCTCTCGCTACTCACTCTTCTCGTGTAGAAGTCGTTTGTCGCCCTCATTGTTGGACTCTTCCTGGAAGGTCTTTGCCCGCTTGACCAGCTCCGTCAGCTGGGGGTGCTTGACGTCCAACTCCTGGAGGTGAGACTACATGCAGCAAAGGATCATGGGAAGAAGAACAGGTTATTATAAAGTAATGATCGACCTGAATCAATAATACGCATATGCTTATCAATATTGCTGAGAACAGTTGTTTCTGCACTTACCCATTTCCCTATGTTTTACTTCAGCATTATGATCTTTTGCTAATTGGAATCTCTCATATAAGAATAATGATAATAATAAAAGTGGATATTTATACAGCCCATATTCCATCTAAATATTTTCAATAAATTTTCAATAATTTTATTTCAGAATATTTTAACTTTTGTTGTTCCATCATTTCCGGAACAATTTATTTTGGTTCATGTCTCATTTACAAGAAAGTTTTAGTAAGAAAAAATGTAATGTACTTCGCTTTCTACACTTTACATCAGCTCTGTCTTTAAATCATATTTGATATTCAATTTTAAATTATTATTTGTTTTCTGACTAAATTTCTTTACACGTTTTCTTTAAATCTATGATTACAAATTTGTAGGCCTATTGATCAGTGGCTAAATCATTGCTACCTAAATTTGAAGCATGGTGAATCTAGATTCAAACAAACCAAGTAACTAAAATAATCATAATGCAAATATCAGATCAAGAAAAACAAAATGCACATGTCCATGAGGTTTTGATGTAAATTTATGATGTGTTCTATATTTTTTTTACTGCATTCTTGTTATTTCCCAGTATGTTTTTACTTCATAATCAAGAGAATATATCTAAATAAATATGTGTTTGTGTAATGTAAATGGAAACTGCCTGCAGTCCTTGTTCTAATGTACTGTACATGTGCAGTCAAACCTGTATTTAGTGGCTATCTGTCTATAGCAGCCAACCTGCCTATAGTGGCCATCAAAAGTGTTCCCCTTCAGAGGGAGTCAATGTTGTTGAACCTGCATATAGAGGTCAAATGTCTACAGTGGACACTTTTCTTGTGGTCACTATACACGTTTGACTGTACATGTATGTTTATACTTATACAGCCAAACATATAGGTGACCACCTGTCTGTAGCAGCTAACCTGCCTAGAGAGGCCACCAATGTGATCCCTAATTGCCGCTAGACAGAAAAAGAGAGAACATTGTGTGACCAGCTCTTCAAATGACTTAAACTTATCTTGCAACTCCTCTTTGAGGCAGACACTATACACAGGTTTGACAGCATATACATATGGACATGCAGAAATTATAAATCTATTTTACTTTAAAAATACAATATAAACCAAATGCATGCAGAAAGAGGCATAGCTTAGAGGGAAAGATTTGCTGGTGTAGGGAGAGGGGAGGGGGGTGGTGCAGCCAATATTGCGAACCAACAAGCAAAATATTGAAGCTTGGGCCATATTGAATACCTTGTTTGGATTTGGTGGACGAACAAAATATGTATGTATGTAACAATTATATTCTATACACCAAATTTGAAAATATTTGTAATAGGTGGTGATCAATGCTCCAATTATAATATATAATGAAAGAGCCAGCCTATTTACAATAGGTTTATTAGCTATGCCACTTCCTGCAGCCATTTTCAATATATAACAGTTAATGATTAATCATTTTAATTTATTAAGACTTGAAATCCCATGTGGTCTTTCAAATATATTGTTTATCTTGATCTGAAATTTGCATCATGTACACAATTACCACTAACAATCTTGACCATTTCAAGAAATGACAATAGCATAAATGTACAGTGCATTGAAAGATGTCAACCACCACCTTGTGCTAGTGGAAAAAAAAAACTGTCCGTGTTATGAGGGAGAAACATGATTATAAATCTTGGTATAGTATTCTCCTGAAAAAAAGTTACTTGAATCTTTAGCTGACGCATAATAATTATGATCTGCAGGGCTCCATAACTTTTATCTTCAGTATGGTCAAGTAAGTCAAATTAGTATATTCACTTTTGTTTATGCCTCGGAGTAATTACATTTAGTTGCCCCAAAATCAATTTTAATCAATATACAGTTTAACGATTAAAAGTTCACATCATTCGTAGTGACTACAAAAGCGATACAAAATGAGGCATGATATGGATAGGAAAATAATGTATTTTTATAGGAATTTCACTTGCTCAACATAAATTTTTGCTGGCCCAGGCTATTATCCCAATTCTAGCTAGTGTTAAGCCTTGCCCTAAAGCATACAATAGTTTTGTTTTGTTCTTATCACGCAGATATCTAGAAATAGATGACAATGCTTCGAACAATTGCCACTTTGTGAGAGAAGCATAATGATCGATGGTGCTGTGCAGTGAAAGATGAATACCGCCACCTCTTGCTAGTGAAAGAACAGTGAGTGTTATAATATATGTACATGGGAGCAATACAACATACAGTACATGTGGTTATTTGTGCTTTTCCTATTTGAAGAAATGCTGCATAGAATATGTAAAATATAGCACAAAACAGTGTGGACAATTACAGTTTGCATATTTGTGAAATGGAAGTATGTTCACATAATATGTGCAGTAAATTTGCAAGTTGTTACGTATTGTTCATCAAAAGAACATTAGCATTTATTGAAGAAAGCTCATCAAAATTAGATTTTATTAGATACATATTATGTAACAACATTATCTGAACATTGCAATGATACAATCTATACAAAGCATTTTTGATAGCTGTACACTAAAATGCTGGCTTGAAATTTGAGTGCTAACCTACATTTGGCTAGAGGTCCTCAAGATTCTTGGATGTACTTCCATAACCCCCACATCTACATATTACTCATATATCCACTAACCCTGTATACTGAATACAAAAAGGAATTACATGACTCAAATAACTCTAAAAGTACTACAACTCTTGTTCGTCTTCTTCTTCTTCTTCTTCAGGTAAATCTGCCTCCTTCCATTCTGAAGATTCTTGCAGATCTAAATATAGTACAGCCATACCATTATAACGTATCTTTTACAGAAAATTACTTGCTTATAATTGAATACGATATGATCTTCAAGTATCTTCCCAAATACTACTTGAATATCATTCAAAATGATATTATATATTTGCCTAGCTACACGCAGATCTACTTGAAGGGGTGGTGGCATAGCAGTTAGGGATCTTGTCGATCAAAAACACCGCAGCTTTCCTTGGCTTTCCTGAAATAAAGACTTTGTTAAAAGCACGAATTACGGGAAGCCCCGCTGACTTTACCCGAAACCGATGTAAGAGCGTAGCGTCAGATACATACTAAGTGAAAAAAATAACCCGGATATCGTGCCCTTTTCACAAAAACTGCACCATTCATGCTTTCAGATTTCTGCCCCCCGTAATTCGTGCTTTTACCAGAATGTCTTTATTTCAGGAAAGCCAAGGAAAGCCGCAGTGTTTTTGATCGACAAGATCCCTTAATAGGATCATTCCATCAATTGCACTAGCAATCCAGGGTTCAAACCTCATGCACCAATGCTTCACCACCGCCTACAAAGATGAGGATTTAACATCCTTCTCTGATCTTCCTTGACTCTGCAGTGACAATTTCGTATACAGGGTCGCCCAGAAATAATGGAACGGGGTGTTTGCCATACTAAAGACTCATGATGCCCGCCATACTGCATCGAGTAGCGACCAACAGTGCGCCATTGTGACTGTGCGTTCAGCTGTGTGTAGAGAATAATGGGTACTAACAATGGCGCATGCATTGAACGATACTAGTTGCTATGACGGGCATCAAGTATCTTTATCATAGCAAGTATCCCGTTCTGTTATTTCTGGGCCACCCTGTATAATACAGCTTGACTCTGATTCACCCAGGTCCAACATCACAAATAACGTTTGAAGAAGGTTTGTACACACCATGGTTTGATCATGGTCTACATTTAACGCATGGAGTGATGCTCATATATACAAGTAAAACAATTAATGCTTTCTATTGATATGACTGCTTATAGAGCTTGCTTAATACCTGTAAATTTCTCCATGTGAGAAGACATTTATTTGTTAATGTGTACCATCAACATTATTTAAAAGTAAGGAGTTAACATTCTTTCTCCATCAGTTTACAAATGTCATTCCATAGTTGTAGACCATGGTCAACCATAGTTGTAGACCATGTTCAAACCATAGTTTGTACGAACCTCCTCTAAACATCCTTTATGAATTTCACCCACATGTTTGAGTTCGTGGACAAGGAGGTGATTTTAAAGCCCTCCACACACGGAGCCAATCGACCTCCAGTATACGTTATCTCAGGATTTCCATTTTCTAGCCAAGAGCCAGACGAAGATTGAGGATGATTCAACATATTGAATCGACTGAGCAAAACCCACTGTAGCCTAACTGACTGCAAATCAGTTGGATCGGGCCAGGTCAGCTCTGTGTGTGGAGGGCTTCAAACGAGGATGGAGTGTTATCTGGATGCAGATGGTGGTGCATGGTTAGGGATGGAATGGTAGCATGAGTGATGAAGAATGAAAAAAAACCAATGCACTACAAACAAATAAATTCTGAAATAAGACAACTACATAAGAGCGCAAATTAACCCATGGAACTAAAATAAAAAGCAAAATGATAAATAAAAACCAGTGTAGTCTAAACCAGCCTCAGTGGTAGAAAAGGGATCCACACACATCTAAGCGGCTATATATAAATGTACCTTTGTGTATTTTCTGTAGGTAGGAATTGGGTGGATTGCATTTGAACATTTACACGGAAGTCTACACCAAAAATCAGCTTACAAAAAGCCTCGGTGGTTGGGAAGGGAGCCATTTGCAATAAGCAGTTTTATTTTGTGTATCTTGTGCTACAAATTGATGAGAATGTGGTGCAGTTTCAATGTATAGAAAATGAAGCAAGGACATTAATTGATTATGATCCAAGCGAGACTTTACTCTCAAGGGATAATCCATTGATTTATATATAAAAGTGGTTTCTGAAATCACATACAAATTGTTTCTATTTACTTCTTTTGTAGTTACATTCTTCTAATGAGGTTAATGTGCAATTTTCTAGCTCTAACCATTGTGTCTCTTGTATTCTACTCAAAAGATGACTATAAAAGAAATGCCCTATTTAGATGCCCTAGATAGATATCATAATGATGAACTTTCATGGTCCTATTGACATTTATTTTATAGAAGATTAAACAAATCTACGGGAATAACTACGCATATTGAAGTTAGCTCTTGGCCTGTCTGTCTAGCATATCTCCTGCTACATTATTTTCAATTTCCATCTTAAAACTCATTCAATAATTGTGATAGATTAGTTCGCTTTCAAAGTGCAACTAAATGTTTGAACGCTACGGTAAATAAAAATAACTTATTTTTATAGATACTTCACCATTTGGCACGCTTCTCCAAAATATGTGTAGTTTTGTAGTGCTGCTTTGATAAGTGAAGTCTACAACAGTGAAGAAAAGGTGCTCTATGTTTTCAATCTAGGAAGACGCTTAAGGGTTTACGCCACATTTAATGATTTGGGGGCGCTTTGGTATTAAGTTAAATCTGGAGAAAAGGTGTTCTTTGTTTCGAATTTACAAAGACTTTGCTGTAAACGCTTCTGGGTGCTTTGAAATCTTGAATGGTGATGGAAAAATGTTCATTGTTTCAAGTTTATAAAGACTTTAAAAAGAGTGTTTTTTTGTCATCCCAATTAATAGATTAACAGAATTACAGAACACCCAGCAGTGAAATATAAAAGGATAATAGTTGTGATGTGAATTGATAATTGTAATGTGCAAAAGTGGAGTAGTAATAATCCCATGGGTGTGACGTTGAGTGCAGCGCTCTTTGAGCAAGTGGCGGTGCTGCATTAAATGTTAAATGGTGAAATAAAACTGTACGATTTATTAATTTGATAGTGCTCAAAGATGGTACAAAAAAATAATAATAGAAAAACAATCGAATGACCTATGACCTTTGGCCATCGAACTGACCTCTAGTTCAATGAGCATGCTCACTATATCTACGACCAACTCTCCGATGAGTTGGCGGTCGCTCGCGTCCAGGGAATAGAATGTAGGTAGGACGGTGGACCATATAGCCTAAATATGATGGAGAAGGGTTTGGAGGGAACATGATGGGTTAATATAATACATGAACACACTGATCACATGCAACGAGACTTAATTAATTAGATGTAGTTTGAAAAATTAAGTCCTCAAATACTTCAAGATACAAAAAACTTTATCGTTTTTTATATAATAATAATCAATCTGTATGAAGCACAGTATTACAAATAAGTATTAATAATGATGAAAATGTATTACATTGTATGTGTATACGTGCAACAAGTCTTTGATGAAATGTATACAAAAGACATAATCATACTATACCTCATAATAATCAATTTGTATAAAGCGCAGTAATACTTATGAGTCTTAATGGGCAAGTATTGAATTAAATGTGTATACATGCTGTATAGATATTTGCTTTACAAATATGGCTTTAATACCAATGTGTAATATAAAATCAACGCTTCAGGTATATTAAGTTGTTTTATTTTTGAATTCTTGAAACATAATGCAATATAATCCAAACTATTATATTAGCAACACTCTCTAAAAATATCTCAAACATTGTAGATTGACTACAAAAATATATTATTGAATGTTGGGATGCAAATATGATTTCAAGACAAAGAGTGCCCATAAATGAAAAATACAAATAATCTGAACTGATTGGCATCCGGGAATGAATACCTCATCCTAACTATTTATGATACAGAATAACTATGAAAACTGCCATAATGTACATGACTTTGCCCAGAAAAACATCCTAAACTTAATAAAAACGTGCAATATCTAACATTTTTAGCACTAACTGGAACAGAATAGTTCAGAAAAAACACCATCATACTGGACTGTGCCCTGAAGTGATAAACATTTTTTTTTTAATAAATACTTTTCAAAACATGTAACATATTTTATATAAAGCAATTACTGGAAAAGTAGTTTTATTTTGATGATGGTTGTTAGTATGTTACGGGGGTCAGTAAGGTATCTTAAAAATGGATTTTCAGTATGATGTTAGTGAGGTAGGTAGGATAAGGGGATGAACACGAACCATTAGTCGGGGTAGATTAGGAAAAAATAATCACTGACAATATTAAAGAATTTTCTAATCAATATATACTGTAGCATATTTACACTTCAGTTAATACAAGGATTGTCCTATACAGAAGTATAAATCAATACCAACCATTGTTAAAAGTTTAATATCGATCAAAATTATATCTACATCATGTTAAAACCAAAACTCAACTAAAGCTTGTAGTTTCTTTGCAAAAAAAATGTAAGTTTGCTGAAAACAAATTATACATCAAAAGTGTGATCTTAAACTTAACATACACTAACAATATTTTGAAGTACAAGAAAATGCAGCTCAAAAATAGCATTTAAAAAGTCAACCATAAAACAAAGCATATTAATTTTGAACTGGGGAGAAAATATTTGTAGTCATATACAATATGAAGAACAATGCTATAATTGCATCGGTTAGGATAGCTGTAGTACCCCCAGAGCAAATACCCTTTTTAAGGGATCTGGTTACATTGTCAAAATCCACAATACATGTACTTACTTGGAAATCTAGCAGTGTTCTGCTTGATGCATTCATATTTAATAAAAATACAAGCATAGAACAGCTTTTTGTTTCAAATTTCTCTTCCAATAAAAAGATATGTTCATATTTTATATTATCCACTTGATAACTATGTTCAAGGTCTGTTCACCGAGTTTGCAAATATCACATTGTATTTCCACTCATTACTTGGTCATATGATATTCATTTGCCATAAGGTGTTATTTCACATATCACTCAGTGGAGAGATCAGATCACAAAAAATACCTGTTTTACCAGACCTTTGTCACTTTTTGCTCATTTCAACAAATTTACTAGATCCCAAAACCAAAGAAAATAGTGCAAACATCTCAGCTTAGTCCCTGAGAAGTAGATCCCATCACAAGCTTTATATGAGATTTATAGTAACTATTGTATCTTTGAAACCATGTTAAATAATACACAGTACATAACATACATGTATTACAGCCAGATTTGAACAAGAGATAAGCAAAAGCAACCACATACATATAGGCAGGAAAAGTAATTAGTAATATTTGTTTAATGGCCTATATTCTGTAAATCTGAAGCATACATGTATATTTTGTAAAGAAAAAAGTCAATTAGTCATCCTGTGATCAAACCCTCTTCACGAATCAACTCGCATCCTGGAGGTTTGTAGACGACCCTGAACCTTGCCCATACATGGCAAGGAATACTTGTAATTTCACCATTGAATCTCCTTCAAATATAATGGGTGAATTCACGAAAGAGGTTTGTACAAACCATGGTTTATCCATGGTCTACGTCTATGGAATATATGCTGCTCATATACAACAAATAGTTATCGACATTGATATATACAAGTCAGGAGTTTGCATTCCTTATCCATCAGTTTACAATGGCATTCCATAGATGTAAACAACAGTCAAACCATGGTTTGTATAAATCTTCTTTGTGAATTCCACCCAATATCTCCAAAACAATCCCACACACACTGCACTGTGCAGCCGTAAACACAAATCCCTACATCTGGGACTACACACCTACATTTTATATATTAAAAAAGACATACATCCACCTCAGGGGAAAAGATGCCCAAAAGCGCGGGGGGGGGGGGGG
>JAUELG010216031.1:2647-15879 GCA_031471515.1 Dendraster excentricus | reverse complement strand
GGGGGGGGCGGGGGGGGGGGCAGTCAGCCGCCCTTCCCACCTCTCCCCCCCCCCCCTCCAGCTGTTTACGCCCCTGCATGCATGGCACCTAAGCTATATTCGATGCCAAGACCGAGACAACTGGTTTAGACTAAGTTGTAGAAGTATTGAGGGGGGGGGGGGGAGGGGGGGTGCAGCCACCCCTGCAATTCAAGGGGCTTACTATATGGGGCACCAAATCATTTTGCACTCTAGAGGTCCATTCGCTACTCAACTACCTAGTCAAGTTGTTCCTGGGGTCTATGGAGTGGCAAGTTTGATAAATCAGGTATCTTTATAAGCAGCAATCTAATTCCCATCTGATATGATACGTTGATTGCCCTACCCCCGGGGTTCACTATGACTAGACTAATGCATGAATACTAAATAATGCATATTTATCATCACATGCATCACATACAGGGACCGCGGAATAATATTGAAAGTGGAGGGACTGACCACATTTGATCTGTTATGTATTTCTTTATTTTATGTTTATGTATTTCTTTGTTTTTTAGCTTCCGCGGTCCCTGACATATAGAGTTGAAAATGATAATGATGTAAAGTCATACAATAAAATAATGTTGTAGGTTACAAACCTCTCCTTTTCTCTTTTTGCAGTTTTCCGATGGCCCTTCCTCGTCTTGGCACTTTACTTTCCATTGCCCTCTTCAACAGAAACGGCAGGAGATGGAAGTTTATGCAGAGTTTAGTAGGAATCCAGCTTTGGCAAAGCGGCACACCTGACAAGGCAGGTTTTACCCAAGACAAAAGAAAACGGGGATGTACGCCGTACTAGGGCTTTCTAGAGCTTGGTTGGTATATAAGAGCACAAGTCTAGCAATCCCAAAGTTCTCAGGTTTGAATCCCATGGGAATCTCATTTTTTTTGCTCTTTTTCATCAATATCTGGTCTGTTTGAATCAAAGAAGTTATGTTGTGTATCTACCTATTGCCTAGATAATTAAAAACATAATTATAATAATGACAATTTGATAGCGGAAAAAATATTGTAATTAATCATTTTTTCATTCTAGATCAAAATTCAACATCACCTTTCCTTCACATTCTATTCACACATTGTCATGCCATATCTCTCTCCCTCCCAACCTATTGTAGGTCTCTCGCTGCCTGTATCGCCTGGGTATTAGTCAACACCCAACCTCAACAAGAAGAACAGTCGATGCTGTCAACAAAGGGTTAGCGGAGGAACTTGCAGATTGGGATGACAGCAGTGGGGTATCCGCAGCATTAGCCCCTTGACTCTCGCAGGGTGCATGACTAGTTTTCACATTCGTTAACGAAAGTGTCATACAACTTCTGTAAAATGTTGACAGCAGATTTTACAGCTAGTCTGACGTTAAAGAATCAAGTGGAATTGTAGGTCAAAAGGCTCGAGGAAAAAAGCAAAATAGCTCGTGATCGTCTTTATTTCAAGAATTGATCTACAGAATGCCATCAAACGTTGGACATGTGCGTATATATCTTGCAGAGCCAGTGGACTGACCAGATGTTGAGATCATGAGGTCAAAGGTCACTCTATTGAAAAACAGCTTGTGGTCGCATCTCAAGAACTCAATGATGGATCTCACCTAACTAGGTACCTGGGTATGGGTGTTCATCGTGCAGGTTCAATTATAGTTATCAGATTTTGGTGTCATGTGTTCAAAGGTCACAGGCAATTAACAGCTTGTCATAGCGTTATCTCAAGAACTGATAAGTTGGAAGTTCAGATCTCGCCTAACATTGCACATCTTACAGGCCCAATGAGGTAAGTAGTGTGTATAAATAGGTCAAAGGTCACATACTTCATATGCAAATATATCCTGTGATCAGATTATTTCAAGAACCAATTACAGGGAAACCCTGTTATAACGAGCTCGCTTATAACGCGGTACCGCTTATAACGAGAATCCTTTGGTCCAGATTGTAAATCTGTGTTTTATATGTGTTATTAAATTTGCCGTTTATAACGAGGTACCGCTTATAACGAGGTAAAATCAATGGTCCCGACCACCTCGTTGTAACGGGGTTTCCCTGTATCTCACTGAACTTGGTACAAATGTGTATCTAAATTGCAGAGCCAATGACCTAATTGGATTATGGAGACGCAAGGTCAAATGTTAAAGGGCTCATTGCATAAAACAAAATTTGCAAAAGTATCTTGTGATTTGTGATCATGTTATTTTATGATCCCATTTACGTATTCTCACCAAAGTTGGTACCTTTTAGTTTGTTCTGAGGTCAGGAAATGGCAGGGGCATTACTTTTAACTGCACAGTGTTATTGTTAACTTCTGATCATTCAGACAGCTACACAGAGTTGTTGTAGCAGTGAAAAAAACTTTTTTATTTTGGTTGTTAATTAACAAGTACAGTATTTGTAATGAACCACAGGGTGCTCAAAGGAAGATAGCACAGAGACTATGTAGTGTATGTATGTGAATAGGGCATAGGTGCATGTGTATTTATTTGGTTCAAGTCATTGCCCTAGCCAGAAAAAGGAAAAGGTGTTGCTAATTCATATTTATATGTTTTATATATAGTTCTGTGTAAGTATAACCCTAATCGGGTAAGTTATTTGTTCTTTGTTAGTAAAAATGAAAATGAGAAGAAATTTAATTTATATCCCAAATGACAATATTGTTTATAAATAAAGCACATGATAACAACAAGTGATATAATTAGAAATGTGTTATGTATTGTGAAAGGCTAGCCCCAAATCATGCATCAATATACTGTCTCAATATATATTTTTTTATTTTGGAATCATGTAATATATTATGTTGAGTGTCACAGTTGATAAAATGAATGATTATTATAAAGTTGGCAAAAGATTAATACTACTTTGGGAAATTAAAGCGCCTTGGAAATTAGGCACAATGCTATGAGAATGTGTACTGTAATTTTGACAATTATGTGTTTTTTTATACATTAGACCATCATAATAAAGAGCACCCATACATGTATAACAAAAGCCTGAAGGGAATTTTTATAGTACAAGTTCTTTATATTCCTTTGTTTTTATAATCCCTGATATGAGATAAGTTTTATGATACTTAGTTCTTTATTATAACGAGATTCCACTGTACAGTGAAACCTCTTTATAGCGAGGTCCTTGGGACCATGAATATTATTCTTGTATTAGGCATCTCCTTACATCAGGGTCAAAAACAAAACAAAAGAATATAACAAGTTTGGAGCAGCAAAATTAGCAGAAAAGAAGTGCACACTTGAGCCAATCAGATTTGTGCATCTTGTTGGCATATTTTTTTATTATTTTTTTATTTGCGATTAATCTGCAACACCCACCAAAGCTCTTTATAATAACATTCCAATGTATTGAGGTCTTAGAGCAACAAGGCAGTATCAGAATGGAAGATTTACTACACATTGTTACCAAAACAGTCAGATACCGCATTGTTGCTCTAAGCCCTCGGTATAAAGAATAACCAAGAATGAGAGAGTGAACATGGTCAATCTGTGTGCATTGTTTTTTTTTTTTTCATTTTATTACAGGAACATTTGTATTGCCATTTACAAGTCTTTACTTCGCAACTTTAGTTACAAAACATTTACAGCACACAAAAATATTCAGTTCTATACTATTTAATATTTACATGGAAGGTGTCCAATTCGCAATTTACACATTTTAGCTTCGACACACTTATGTACAAATCCATACAAAAAAATAAGACAAGAAACAAGCTTCCCTTTTACTTGTTTTACAATTTCAGAAGGCTTAAATAAATTACAATAATTTCATTAGAATTGTTAGGAATCAAAATAGAGCAGGGCCCATATTCATAGTCATCTAGTAAAAAAAAGAAAGGAATAGCTACCAATGTTGACATTAGTTTATGTGTGGTACATTGCCTACACGTGTTCAGCAAATCACAGTTATCACCCACAGTGCTTGTAAATCTCGGATAGAAGGCTACGTCCGAGCATCTGTGGCCAAAAGGCTATATGTACAAATTACTGAATAAGTTTCTGTGGATATGAGTTTCATATATGTGAAAAACATTGATTAAAACAAGTATTATACAGTGGAACTTTGTTATAAGGGATGTGACCAAAGAAACCTTTTTTTTAAAAGTAATTTTAATGGTCCGTGCTCTACATATTCTTCTGTTTTTGACCCTGATATAACGTGATATAACTATCATTTTCTAGGTTCAAACGACCTCACCTTAACAAGGCTCCACTGTACTTCATAAAACTCACATAATGCCAATGTCCATGAATATCTTTCATATAATGGTTACTGTTGACAACAAAAATTTGATAAAGCTTGTCCGACATGTCAGACCTACATTATGCCGAGTGCATCAGTTTTGACAAAACTACACAATACCTTGCAAATTTATACAAATAATATGGCAGTTTACTGTTGTTATGTTCATTTAAATGCATAACTAAGACTTGTCTACTTGAAGCAGGCCTTGACACAAGCCTGCTTGTCCAGTGTAAGTAATAATTATTCCATCAAATGGTCTAGTTGCAACTACAAGAGAAGAATGTAATTCATTACTTTTGAATCTCATCTAAAAGTAATCGGGCAAGTCCAATTTCTCTTTGGGCAATTCAAATTTGAGCAAAAAATATTTCACCTGCCCGACTTTGTCAGAAGAGAAAAAAGTTAGTGTGGAGGCTTGCTCAAAGCATTGTCAATTAACTGAACACAATTTGCTTACAAGTGTGGACACTAAATGCATATCGAAATCGAAACAAATAAGTGAGGGCAGACTACATTTTTTCCAGTCATAAAACAAAGTTTACACAAACTATCCATCAAATTGGCGATCATAAACCATGATGTGCAAGATGTATGTAACATAAATGAAATAAAAGTAGATGAGTGCCCAACACATAGCCTATACTACAAAATTTTTAATTTGAATCCAATATTTAATTTACACGTTTCTAATTCCTTAGTCATCCACTAGCCTTTGTATGCCACATGAAATGTTTTGCGCTTTCGTATCAGTGTAATTCTGCAAATCAATTTCAAAGAACATGAATAAATGAAGAGTTTCATTAGTTAGTATCACTTGTATTCAGCAAATGTCTTCTATAAGAAGCCTCAAATTTGAACAATACACAAACATGAAGTGAAATTGCACAATGCATTCTCAAACAAAAAATTTAAACATCTTTTCACCAGGACATAAGAATCTTAATTCAACTTATGCGATGTATAAACATGCACACCAACTGAAACTATTGTGGGGAAGGGTAATTTTGGTTGTCTTTTTTTTCTAATGAGGTGCATCTAAATAAATGGGGTGTAAAAAAGCAATCTTTGAGATCATGTGGGATTTGAGAAGGGGCAGAAGGGGTGTGCAGCATTTAAGTACAAGTGAAACAATGCCTAGCAATCAACACTCCTGTTTGAAATTCATTTACATTGATACAATAAATCAAGTACTTCGCAGTAACAATAGTAATAATAATAATCAATAATAATAAACTAAAAAAAAGTAAAATAATAACATACAAAAATATCCCTAAAACAGGAACAAATATGTCAAAATTAGTAGAATGTTGGTATCAAAAATGGCCATTTACAGAACTGTACATTTAAACATTGAATTACACTGAAAGTGAGTTGCATCACATGGACAAGTGTTGTATATAAAACCACTCAGTGCCCTACTATACAGTGAGTTAAAGTGATCCATTAATTTTGTCAAACTCTGCCAAACACACTTGGGGATTTCACATTTTCTCTTGTAGCTTGGATTATGGCAACAGAAGAATTAAATGTGTTTTAGGTTTGTCAAATGTAGTGTTGTCGTTTTCGGGTATTTTTACTACCCGGGACTTGCCATAATTTTTCGGGCGGGTCCCGGGTACCCAAATTTTACCCATTCACTTATTACATGACTGGCATGTCACGTCAGCTGGGAAAACATTGAGCGCATGTATTACAGAGTGCATGAAGGAAAGGAGAGAAAAGAAAATGAGACTGGGCAGATAACTTGGTGTTAAGGGGACTTTTTCATATTTTTATGAAAATCGAGTATCGATCTTTGTGCCCGGAACTCAACATTTTTCAGCTGATATTACAAAACCCTTTCATACCAAAGCAATGTTGCTGGTTTAACCCTGATATAACAAGATACCTGTTACAACAAGATAATATTCATGGTTTCACGAATGGACCTCATTATAATGAGGTTCCACTGTATCACACATCAGTTAGACAAGTCTTACAAATAAATTGTTGAATTGGTCAACTTTCAGAAACAATCTGAATTCCACACACTGTTAAAATATGCAGTGCACATGCACAAAGTAACCTAGTTCAAAATGATGACACGCGGTGAAGCATCCCTACACGTTACAATCTTTAAAATGGATCACTTTAATCAGCACGTGCTGTAAACATAGTTATTTCCAAGCGATGAATACTATGCGCCGAGCGACAAAACAAATATGCAGAATTTCAATTTTGCAGCCAAGCAAATGTTCAAAGTTCAAACTCATTGCAAATCGCACATCTATATTCGCTGGATTTAATATACACGGACGCCGACATCCACAGAAAATTAATGCACCGCGAACATTACCACATTTACAGTCACGCATCTTTCAGGTATTGAGAGGTTTAGGGGTGATGATTGCAACATGTGTTATACATCCAACACACCATCATCCTTATCTTGATCTTTCTCTCCATCATAGAACTCATTGGCGGGCTCAATCCTGCATGCAGAGACAGAAGAGAAAAGAAAAGAAAATAGGGTGAATGGATCACTTTATTCAAACTCTAATGCATACCTGGGTAGTGAGAGGGTTGGGGGTCATGAATGCAGTATGTTCATCCTTAATAATACTCGTAATGATAACAATCATCTTTTTTTATTTTTATGGCAGATATCCAATTAATAACTATTCAATAAGCTGATCCTTCTCTCCACCATAGAAGTTATTGGCGGGTTCAATCCTGCAAGCAAAGACGGACAACAAAAGGAAAGATATAGGGTGAATGGATCACTTTAATCAGCCTATAATACATTTCTGGTTAGTGGGAGGTTTAGGGGTGATGATTGCAACATGTGTTATACATCCAGTATGCCATCATCCTTATCTTGATCCTTCTCTCCGTCATAGAACTCATTAGCTGGCTCAATCCTGCAGCAGAGGCAGAGGCAGAAAAGAAAAGAAAATAGGGTGAATCGATCACTTTAATGTAATGTAATGCATCCCTGGGTAGTGAGACGTTTAGAGGTGATGATTTCAACATGTGTTATACATCCAGCAAGCCATCATCAGAGATCATCATATATTAAATGTCATGTTGAAGGACACAAATGCCAGGGCACAGATCTACTGGTTACGAAATTGGGTCCAGTGGTTTGCTTGTATCCACTGGACCACTGAAACTAAGTGGGTTGTGTACAAAGTCTATGGGAATTTAACAAACTCATAGGGAACGGGTTTATTATCATCCTGGATACACATCCTGCATTTGAACACTGGGTGCGTTTGCTATACATTTAAAGTACAATCTAAACCTGATTAATAACCATGTCCATCATCTCAACTCCCTGGGGAGTATATAGCATATTAGCATCAGTGTATCATTATTGCACACCATCTCAACTCCCTGAGGAGCATACTAGCATCTGCTTATCGTTATTGCACAACATCTCAACTCCCTGTGGAGCATACTAGCTTCAGTGTATCTTAATTGCACACCATCTCAACTCACTGGGGAGCAT
Source organism: Dendraster excentricus (assembly GCA_031471515.1). Taxonomy (NCBI): domain Eukaryota; kingdom Metazoa; phylum Echinodermata; class Echinoidea; order Clypeasteroida; family Dendrasteridae; genus Dendraster; species Dendraster excentricus. The sequence continues at coordinate 8,133 of JAUELG010216031.1, read as the reverse complement.
ACTAGCATCAGTGTATCTTTATTATGCATCATCTCAACTCCTTGGGGAGCATATTAGCATCAGAGTATCTTCATTGTGCACCATCTCAACTCCCTGGGGAGTATATTAGCATCTTCATTACCTTTCATCCTGATCCTTGGTGCTGTTTCTGACGTCAGGGTCTGGTTCCTCTATGTTCTCCATGCTCAGGATGTCTGGTGGCACGTCTTGCATTTGAACACTGGGGGCGTGTGCTATACACTTCAGGTTGTCTTGTACTTGTTGTCTTACTTGGTCGATGTACTGCACAGAGAAATACGATAACCCAAAAGGGACATTTTATTAATAGAATGGGTTACTGATAAAAAAAAAATGAAATTGGTCATTTTTAGTTCACAAAATGTGTATAAAAGACTTATGATTGTAAAATTGAAACAATTTTATCATCGCCAGTTATTGACTGAAATATTGGATGAAAGCTTGTGTTAAGTTCTTTCTAACGGAATGAAAATCTACATTTTGATATTTACCAAACAAGTGCAGGGTTTTGCTATAAAAGTAGCTGGTCAGATATACTGTAAGTGATTAAGAGTACTCACTGCTTTTGTGTTGAGGTTCTCAATCCTTGTGGTGGTGTCTGGATGTAACGTGAAGTCTGGCGCAAAGTACTCAAAGTAGTCTATGTGATGGGGGAAAACAATTGGAAAATAAATAATCTTTGATAATAAAAAGAATGCAGCACAGTTCTAAAAAGTACTCAAGGAAGTCTGTAGAATGGGTAAAAAAAAAAAACAATTGGAGAAAACATGAGCTTAAACAGAATGATTTCAGCACAGTTCTAAAAAGGGAGAACAAAATTATTGGACTTCACTACCAAACATTGAATGAGATGTCATAAAATCGGGCCCATTCAATTACGATCAGAATTATTTCCAAAATCACTTTTTTTAATTTTCCATTTCAAATTTAATCTGATAACACATCAAAACACTGTTATGTACAGAACATAAACCCCACTTGTATATAAGGACAAGTATTTGGATTACGTACGGGAAGAAGTTTGCATCAAAATGCAGATGTCCATAAAGACTTTCTTTCAATGAAGCCTTCTTCCTTTATACATAGACAGGGCTTTAAGTACAGGCTTTGCGGTATGTAACTCACCATTGTAAGGCAGCTCATTGCTGACATCTTCATTCAGTAGTAATGATGTTTCGTATGTCCTGCAGAGGAGAAATCATGAAATAAAGTTCACATTGACATCGAGATAATAAATATTCAATCATAAATAATACAATATTTCTCCTATTACCAAAATTTACTTCAATACGAGATTGATACTATATACTTCAAGTTCAGTTATTGTAGAAATATAACATTTAAAAAAGTTAATTTTTTGTACACAATGACCACGTACGGTGGAACAGTATTTAGGGAACTCAACATGATATTTTTAAGTATTTCAATTTATTCTTAAGAAGAAATTACTAACCTAAAGGATGAACAAGTAACAATTATTCTTACATGTCCAAGACTAGAAATGGAACACTGAATGGTTTGACACACTACCAATAACGATTGTACTCTAACAAGCAACAATCTTTACGTTTTTCATTTATTTAGATTTAAAGAAATTGTGAACTTCAAACAAGGTGATAGCTGTAATTGTGTCTCGCCCAATTGCGTGCAGATATGCTAATGAAGTTTGGTTACGAATAGATGCAGGATTGGAAAGTTATCAACAATTATAGATTCTTGCAGGTAAATGTTCAAATTTGACCTCATTTGACCTTTGACCAACATATGTGACATTTGCATGGTTGAAAAGTTATTCAAATTTGTGAGGGTCACAAATGGAAGGACGGTGTATGGAGGCTCGGTTGGCTCGACAAAAAGAAGATTACAAAGATTTGAGTACTTACCAACACCTAGCAACATTCCTGACTGTGTAGCCACCGCCACCCATGACTAGTAACGGAACGCTGAACTGTTTGACGTAGTCTACACACTCCCCATGGCCCTTGATGCTGAGACTGAAGCAGCCGAGTCTGTCACAGCCAAGAGAGTCTGCCCCACACTGATCCAGAAAAAAGAATAGAAGTGTCGTGATAATATCAACATATTATATTCTTCTATATACAATAGCTTCTGATCAGTTAGAACAATGAAGAATTAAGGGGATTCAGAGGACTAGCGCTGTCATAGGGTTTTCTATAGGCTAGCTCAGTCAGTAAAAGCACCAGTCTAGCAATCCGGTGGTCTCGGGTTCAAATCCGGTTGGACTCTCAGTTTCTTTGCTCTATTTCAATCACAATATTGTAAAGATACAACTGATGAAGAAGAATCTAAACATTTTCTTTTTTAGCGCAAGTAACAAGGTAGGATTTCACAAACCTGTAGTACGATGCATGTAGGTCTGTAGAATTCCATGACGCTCTGTATGACTGGCTTGAACAGACCAGAGTACATGATGTCGTCGACACCATCCTTGAGGGGGACGTTGATTGAGTAGTAGCGGCCGTTCTCCATTCCAACCTCGTACATGTCCCCTGGAAACAACATAATTAAAGAATAGTTCATTATAAAGAGAGTACGTTTTTGGTCAAAAACTGAATTTAAGAAACCAAAATCTGCACCATAATATTACAAACTAAAACGTGTTACTCATGCTAAAAAGAAAAACAAAATTACAGATGACTAAGTAAAGAGTCGGTTATCTTTCAAAAAGAGCTGTTAAAACTTACGAGGGCACTGTTTAAATGCTCATCTTTTATCATTTTAAATAAAATATTGTGCATGTTATGTTTTGTTGATAAGTGATAAGATATTGAGAGATAATTAATCGACAACTATTTTGAGTAGCACCCTCTATACCGATAATCAACTATTGAGCAACAAAAACCCTGGAACAGGAGTTCAGGGGTCTACGGAGCAGACTAAAATTACAAAGTACATAAGACTTGAAGCTACCAAAATCCTCAAAGGCTCAAATGGTGGTCCAAAGAGGTGATTAGAAGAAGAATAATTTTTACTTGGCGCTACTCATCAACCTAGCCAAGTCATTCCAAGGGTCTACGGAAGAGCACTTTTTGAAAATCAGGTATCTTGAGAGCGGCAGTCGGGTGTGAAAACGTATGTGTGCACATACCTGGCTTACATTATACATGAGTGCCCCCCCGCCCCCTCCCCCACCTTACCCCCCATATTTTAGAGACTATAATGAAAATTTGGGTTAACTACCTGTTCCAGGGAAGAAGTGGTTGCCATATTTGTGGAATGATACAGTCATGACTCTGTCAGTTAGGTAGAACGCCTCTTGAACCCCATCTCCGTGGTGAATGTCAATATCAATGTATAGCACTCTGGGATGGTATCTGTTAAGAACCAAACAAACAATAAAGATCAATGTACAACACTCTCTAATGGTACCTGTAAAGAACCAAACAAACAATATAGATAAATTTCAATGTATAAGGCTCTGGGATGTTTTTGTAAAGAACCACACGGCGTCAATCAATATTAGTGTACAACAGTCTTGGATGGTATATGAGTAAACAACCAGGCAATAGATTTCAATATCAATGAAGAGTGAAATGGAATCTAGACTTTTTCAGGGACTATTATTTATGGATCTTCTTCCCCGAAAATTACACTAACGTAAAAGTATATAATCAAATGAATACTTTTATAGTTCTACGACTACAGTTAGTAAATAAATAAATATTTTCTTACTTCAGTATTTTCTAAAAATATGACAATGATTATGATGTACAACAATAATACTTTGATAAAAAATAAACAAACTATACTACATGTTTGGATTTGAAGGGAATTTTCATACAAATATATTTATCAGCATTGTCTCTTACTTGAGAATTTCTAATATGGCGATGACGATGTCGTTGACGTAGCAGAAACCTGAAGCTTCAAACTTCTTTGCATGATGAAGTCCTCCTGCCCAGTTCACTGCTATATCACAAAGCTGCAAAAGAGGAAAGGATCAAAGAGAAAACTGTTAAATGGATATGTTTGCATGATACTACAGACGGCCTGATAGCCAGTAGAACAATTATTCTAGTGGCTCAATAGGGCTTTCGATTATGGTTTCATGCCTTAAAATCCTTTCCTAATTCCTAAACGCAATTTTAATAACAAAAACCAATTTACTTATTTTTCGATTAATTATCATTTTTCCAGTCGGAATTAAAATTGAGATTATTATCAAAAGTCAATCACTAACTGGGCAAGGTATTAACATAATGGGTATTAAATCAATAAATAAAGATGCCTACATTGTTGTTGAGTTTGGTTGCAGCCTCTAACGACGCTCCCGTGTACATCGAGCAGAAGTCAAAGAGGCCCGGGAACACAGGACAGTCATCTCCGACGTTGAAGTGACTTAAACTCTTGGTAAAGTTCTGGATGTTCTGTGGGGTAACCCTCTGGAGGAAGTCTATGTAGTCGTCGGAATGAAACCTGCACATGTCGTGTGCTGTCGCTCGGTACGGTCTGTAGACCTGCAGAATAAATGATATATGGCAGAATGAATGACAAAATTATATATTTAATTCGAAGATCACTGAACTGAAGACGAAAAAGTAGAAAATTTACTTTGCCTCAGAAAAATGGGCTTAGAATCCAAACGCCTTACCCAAAATTAATGATTATGGTATCATTTTGTTGGAAAAAGAATGTTCTCCATATTCAAATAAGACACAAATACATTTGGTCGATGAATGATGATGTTGATGAAATTAACGATTGTAAGTGTTGCATTCTTTCTGGGACACTCTGTATAATTATCATTAATCATTATCATTTTTTATCATTATCATTATTATTTTAGTATCATTAATTGAATCCATACCTGCATTTTCTTGTAGAGGCCATAGTTGAGAACAAGGTTGTGCGTCAGAGCTAACCTGTGTGGTTTCATGGGATGCCCGGGACCTGTGGATGCCAATACAAACAAACACACATGAATATTAAGTTCCACTGGCATTAGTATATGTGTAACAAATTGGTTTGACCATCTGTTTGACCCATCAATCAAAGAGGTGCACACCATTCATTTTATTCCTTGTTTGTTTGATTTCATTTTTAAATTAAGCAAGAATAGATTGATCATTTTTATGTTTTATGTCTTGGTTGTAAATTTAAGTCCGACAATAACATGCTTAGAAACACCCGTATTAAGCGCGTAATAAATGGTATGTATTTTTTCTTTTTGAAAAAAAAAAAAAAAATCTTTATTTCGGTGGGTCCCTGTCTAATTTTCTCAGGCTACATTTATCATATCTCTTTTTTTCTGAATTTCAGGGGCTAATATATATATCGATCTCTAATACTGCACACTATCATCTGATTGGCATTCAATCATAATCCAAACAGAAAATCAAAAATCTTTTTTGTTTTTGTTTCTTTAGGGGAGTTGATTTTTTTTTTTTTTTTTTTTTTTTTTTTTTTTGGGGGGGGGGGGGGGGTGTTTTGGGGTGTTTTGGGGGAAA
>JAUELG010213835.1:0-10342 GCA_031471515.1 Dendraster excentricus | reverse complement strand
TATTAGAAAATGATCACACTTAAATACACAAGCATTGTATTTAACTTTTTTTTATAACTTTTTATTATAGTCATACGGCTTTTGTTTGGAAAATAATGAAGATAAACCAAATTCCATGCTCCTCTCCTTGAAACATTAGTCAGATTTGCCACTTAAAGGGGTAGTTTAGTTTTGGTAAGGCTGAACTTTAGTAACCAAACCTGGACAGTAACCTTATAAACCAAGTACAATAACTGCACCATGCTTGAAGGTACACAAAATTGCAAAATGACGAAGGAAAAAAGCATGTTATCTATCAGAAACAGCCATTTTTGAACACCAGAGGGCGCTTCTAAAAGGCATCATTTTCAACCATTTTCCTTACAAAATTATGCATATGTGATGTTTGATTGAAATAATGATTAGATAGAAAAATCATCAACAAATAATTTAAAAACGATTTTGACAGGCTGCCCCCCTGAGAGCTTTGACCTGGAAAAAACTTTAAAATCATGCTAAATCAACCCTTTTTTGCCTGCTGACAGGGAAGTTTTCACCATCAACAAGGAAAATTTTCCTCAAAACTACCTCCGACCAGGAAAATCTGCCTAAAATCGGGACAATTGCCCCCTATGACAAGTGACCTCTGTTACGCCCCTGAGAATATGTCAACATTATAAGTGGTATTTCATAATTATGTAAATTAAAATCAATATCAACGAACAATAGTTTAAAGGTCACACGCATACTTAATTCGTCACGTGACAAATTTCCCGTCTAGTTACTCTTGAAACTATTGTAATAATGAAAATCATGCATGCTCATACAGTGTATCATCTTCATTTCTCATGTTTACAGATTCACCATCAGCATCTTCAGTGGAAAGCACTGCTTCAGGGACCAGGGATGAAAGAGGAGGTAAGTGATGACAGCCCCTTATTTGATTTTGGCTATTAAAGTGCAATTTTATTTTCATGGGTCAATCTGCATCAAAACAATCAATTTTTACAGCGTGTCAGCTGGTTCCCTTCAGTTTTGCTAAAATTCACACAGGTTGTATCCCAAATTGACAAAAACTCTGAACATTTTTGCCCCAAGGTCTTCCGATTGATAATTTATGTGCACTGCTTCAACTGAATTTGAAAGGAAATTACAAAAAATCTATCCTCCCTTCAAGATGTATTCGCATCAGCAGACCTGACATTGTTATTACACAAGTGGTCACAGAAAACATGTGTAGTCCTTTAAATAAATGCTTACAAATAGCAACCCAACTTTTATTCACCGTTATTGGTTTTCTTGACTGAGAGTCTATCTGTGACATTTGTGATGACTATATCAAAACCCTGCATTTTTGTCTGCACAAATCTGAAGGTAGATGTTAATACCAGTGTTGTTGCCGATTCCCAGGTACCTGGGTTCCACCGAAAAATGTTGAGTGCCGGGAACAAAAATCGATACTCAATTTCCCAAAAAAAAAACACAAATGTTCCTTTTTTGAACCCTGAGTTAATTGCCCATTCTCATTTTCTTTTCCCCTCTTTGAACCCCAGAGTTATCTGCCCACCCTCAGTTCTCTCCTTTTATTCATACATATAGTCATGATATCACAACCAATTGAAATGTGATATGTGACCATAATGCTGCAATGCTGTATGTATACTGACACACATTGCAAGTAGAGAGCGGTGCCTCGCTAGCTAGCCATATGCATGCACAATGCATTGATACACATTAGAGGTGTGGCCTATTCAGCTACAGCCAATCAAAGCATAGTAACATGCATGACAGCATTAGGATGCACTTTATGTTCATGATGAGTCTTTTATACATATTATTTAAACATAAAATGCCCATTTCTTCAAAACATGAATTACCAACAAGTCCAGGGATTTGTCCTAGCAGGTCACATTTTGTTTGTTATACCAGTAAAATGTTCCCTTTTTGTTCTTTGGTCATCTTTTGGTTTTACATCACCCTTCACAGAGGACAAGCTTCGAAGGTGCTGCAGTTACTAAAATATTTTACCAGCAGTACTTTTCCTTCTTCTTTGTAGGTCAGAGATCATCTTCTGGATCTACTTCACCCCTCTCAGAGGAGGAACTACAAAGGTGCTGCAACGAATTGAAATCCTTCTATCGAACACACCTATGTAAGATACGAGAAGACCCTCTAGATCCTTCCTCCCTTCGTCAATTTGAAGACATCTACACAAACCTGAAGTTACTCCAAGAAGATGGCAAAAGCTGGAAAGTGCTAGATTACAAAGATCTCCTAAACATCCAGGTCAATGGGGAACTACCCAAAAGAATGATGGTTCAGGGAGAAGCAGGAGTTGGCAAGACCACGTTCTGTGCTAAGATAGCATGGGGCTGGGTCAATGGTCATTTGCAGCAGTTTCACATGGTCATTGTTGTTTCATTGCGAGAATCGGATGATAGCACAGTTGGAGAAAAAGTCAAAAGTTACCTGTCGAGAGGCAATCCAGTTCGAGCCTGCCAGCTGGATGAATACATCCTCCTTCATCCAGACAAGATCTTCATCATCTATGATGGGCTCGATGAGTTCAAGAAGGACATCATACAAGAGAGTACCCAGGCAGATAAAGACATCTCCAAAACAAGAAGCAACACCTACCCAACTGAGGCATCTCCAGCCAGCCACACCACTGCTCCCGAGACAAATATTGTAGAGACTCTCTCTTCATACCAACTAGACACCTGTCTTATCCTGGTTACATCCCGTCCCTGGAAGGCAAATCAGATCAGATGGGATCCAAAGCTAAGCAAGCTCTATACATTCATCCGTGTACAGGGATTCACCAAAGAAAACATCTCACAGTACATCAAGAAGTATTTCAGGAAGCACCTTGTGAAAGCGAAAAATCTGGTCCAGTTCATTCAGGACAACGATATCATCGCAGAGATTATGGCGCCTTACCCAATCTACATATCCATGCTGTGCTTGATGTGGAGAGAATGGGGGGAAGAAAGGTGTAGACCATTGCAGCAGTTGCAGACAATTTCACAACTGCTGAAGGAGATGTTTTTATTTCTCAGAGAGCACTTTGCCCAGAAGACCTATATGATCCTAGATGATCCAGGCTATTGTAGGTACATCAAGGACATTGTTGAGCAATTGAAACCAGTTGCTAAGATTGCTTTTGATGGTCTCTTAGATAACAACATGGTCTTCAATGAAGAGGAATTTGAGGACTGTCAAGAGGCCATGATGACTGCCTGTGGGATGGGAGTCCTGACGAAAGAAAAAAAGCTAACCCCAAGGGCACAGTGGCATGATATCACCCAGTCCCGTATGCAGTCTAAGGTGTACTTCCCCCATAAACTCTTTCAAGAGTATATGGCAGGAATACACCTTGCTTCACTCTTCCATTCCAACCATGGGGAATTTGTGCGGTTGTTAGAAGAGGTGGTGTTGCCAAAGAAGGAGGAGTTGAGATACCTGCTTTACTTCTGCACAGCACAGGACAAGGATGTTGGGAGAGATATCCTGACTAGGATTGGCCGGTATAAGTCTCATTTCAATGAAGGCGATGACAGGCAAAGGATATTAAGGAATTTCATGGTTGATGTGGCATTTGAATGCAATGGCACATATGATGCTAAAGTGGTGAAGATGGCTAACATGACAGAATTGATAATTGATGAGGAGGTTACTACACACACACTAGCAGGCTTCAAGTTTCTGAAACCAAACTTCATACAACGTGTAGTAAGTAAAATATTTTTCACTATTTAACATACTTAAGAATACGTAATATTGAATAAAAACACATTTGTGATGCAACATGTCAAAAAGATGCACTTCTCAACCGAGGTCGAAATTGAGTTAATAGTATTGTCATTTTCTCTGTTTCTTCTTCTTTAATTTGATACCCAACACGGAACATAATAATGTTTTATCGCAGAGATAAATGTGTTTTAATGAGACGTTTGGGGGGCATTTTGGAAATTATTTTATTGAGAAAACAGTGCTCAAAGATAACTTAGAATTTTCACTGAGCTTTCCGATCCAATCAATAGTTGAGCGGGCTTGTTCTATTCACAATGTACAGAACAAAAGACATCCAAAGACCTTATTAACAATGACCATTCAGGCGTATAACGAGCAGTTTTCGTGTGTGCGTGCAGGCATAACTTCACTAGGATTTGTTTTGACTGCAAGTGCTTCCGCTACGAGCCTGTTCACCAGTGCGAGTGTAGGCGGGGAGCCAGGGCATGTGCATCTATAGCACTCGGCATGGTACATTCAAAAAGTCGCGAAGGATAATACTTTGTAAGATCTATGCAATACCAATGAGTTTGTATTCCAAATCAATACAAGCACTTGTTTTGGTCATTGCCAATTTGCAAACTAAATAGCTTTGCCAGGTAGTGATTGTAAAACGGGCTGCGGAATAAATTTGAAAGTGGGGGGGGGGGGCTCACCTCATTTATGCTGGTATTTTAGTTTGTACATTTCTTTTTATCAGCCAACAAAGTGAGGGCTGCATCCCCCAGTCAATATATTTTGACTGCCTAGCTTAACTTAAAGTGTTGGTGGCTTGAGCGCCGAGTTTTTTTGATTTTTATTATAATGTGAAAAACATAGAAAAATCGCTTTTAAATAAAACGTGACAGTTTGCCCTGGAACACATAATGTCTGCATCTAAACCGCACAAATGTTAGCAACATTCACCAAATCAGATTCCATGAAAACGGTTAATCAATCACAGTGAAGATAGTAAAATAAAACTGTCTTTGATTGATATCCGCCTTTTCATGAAAACATGGCTGAAGATATCACCTGGCCCGCAATGAGTAGACGGCGCGGGCCTGGATGCTTAGATCAGGGAGCCATCCGACAAAGTAACATACTCTGAATAGAATAGTTTTCACATCGCAGGACAACCTTTTGAGTCTTTTCAAAGAGGTAGTGAACGAGCAGGATGCAAAAAGCGTCCATTTCGGCAGAAGAGAAGAATGAGCGCTAACCGCAGTCGATTAGTCGCAGCGGGTACAACAATGGACGGATTAGTAGGCGCGGTGGTGTGCGACGTGGGGCCGCAGCGTCTATTCAGCAGGAGATTGATGGGATCTGTCGTTGCCGCCTTTAGGCCTTACCCCACCCCAGGATGATTATCATTACATAATTACAACAGCTTGGAACAAGCTATTTGGCACAAAAGTTTAACTGTCCACTAGTGATTTTACACCATCTATGTCAATTAGCACAGCTTATAAAGAAATTAAAAATACAATAAAAAAGTAGATGCTACACATCAGTGCATTGTAACGGTTAGCTTTTAAAAATCCGCGAGTGCTACGCATTGACAACGTAGTGTGGGCATGCAGCACACGCATACTCAAACACCAATTAGCATCAACCAATCAAAATAATTTCCTTGTTGTTAGGGGTGGAGTCCGGTTTTAGCGTCTCGATCCCTGAATGAGTCAAGCGCTGTATTATTAAACTTTTGGTGAAAACCAGAAATAACATGCCTTAGAAAAAGAAAAACACATATTCTAACAAAATGTTACCCATCTTGCTGAGGAGAACCTAAACTCGACAAAGTTGTTTTCTGTATTTGCATTTAGTTTGATTCGGCAGTATCTAAGCTTTAATATAATATGAAGTTTGTCTGATAGTGATTTTGTTAAGCTCCGTCAGTATAACAAATTTCTGGTATCAATATATCGCTGAAAAAATATTGGTAGTGCTCCGAAATGTACATTGCTCGTGTCGGCTTACGGCAGCTCAATCGTGTTGCGTTCTGTGGGACGACGTCATCTTGTATTTCAGAGTTTCCAATGGCTTTTCAATGGCAATATCGGCAAATTAAATATCCTTTAAACACGATATTATACCAAAATATGTTTTCTTTGTTCATGAATATTACTTAGAATGTGCTAGCCATATTACCAGTGTAACATTTCCAGTAACACTTATTTATGCATACATACATTTGAAACATGAGAAAGAATTAATTGACACATTGAATGTTATTTACACCAGTTTTAATGTGAGTTTATTATCTTGAATCTAAATTGCATGGTCATCTAATCATGAAGTAATACTGAATGCATATGATATGTTTAAGTATGCATTATATTATTATTTTATACCAAAGAAGTATACAGCATTTGGTGTACCAATTTACACAATTAATAATCTCCTGCAATTGAAAGCATGTTATAATAGCACTGTAATTGTTGGTGAATATTGAGTTTTAAAACTTCAAGCACATTTCTTTTTCAAAACCACTAATTTCAAACTTTAAAATTTCACACAGCTACCTAATTATACTGACCAGTGTAAACTTGTACTCTCAACATATTTATGTTGTCAATAGTACACACATGTGCATTTTATTGAATAACTTATTACATGCAACTGTAAAAGCTGAATAAGCTTAAACCATTTTTTTTCTTTACAGCTTGACACAACAATATAAATTGAATCATATGCACATATCTCCCCTTTGCAGTAAAACATTTAACCTGCATTTTAATTCAAGCATGTTTAAGTCAACATTTCTTTTTCTACTTGTTCATCTTATAGTCACGTGACCATGTGGGTAGTTTTCTGTTTCTTTTTAATCTGTTCTCAGTTTCATTCATTGGCCGTGACTATGAGACTGCATGATTATTCCCCTATAGTATGAGGTTAGTTTGGAAACATTCCACTTACGCTTATCCTCCAACTGATATGTGTATGGGCCTTTGCTCACTACAATGCGGTGTGGCGCACTAAACTTAGGCCCACCTTTTCGCTCAGTTTTATAGCAAACAGTATCCCCCACACAAAACTAAGCCACTTTCGAGCTTTCTCTTGTTGTATGGTCACTCGCGCAAGAACGTCCGCTTCATCAGGTGCAGTTTCAGGGGCATCACGGATGTTGACTGGAGTCGTCTTTTTGCGACCATGCAAAAGCTCAGCAGGTGACTTTCCTGTAGTCTGATGAGAGGTTGCCCTGTATGCCATGAGCAACTCAATCACGGCATCTTTCCTTGGCGGCCGCTTTTTTTTGCGATCCGAAGAGTTTGCGATGAAGGCTTCAAACTCTGCTTAAATGAACTGTGTGCCATTATCTGAGATGATCTCACTAGGTAAGCCTTCATGCGCAAACATTTGTGACAAAAATGTGATCTCTGATATTGAAATAACTTCTGGCACAAATTCCAACACAACCCACTTACTGTAGTATTCGATCAGGACTATCACATATTTGCATTTGCGTGTAGATTCAAATGGGCCAGTGATATTGATACCCAACTTTTTCAAAGGGTCTGGTTGCAGGTGTACCGGCTGAAGTGGGGTATTCCTAGTTTTTCCCACTTTATCACTGGTCTGGCAAAAATCACATGTTGCAATGGCTTCCTCAACTGCTTTATAAAGCAATGTGTTAATACATTGCAGGCCACCAAAATAGCTCGCTCAATCGCTGATTGGTGCACACAAATCCCTGATGTGCTGCACTGATGAGCTTGTTTTGCAACTGAGCAGGGATTACGCGTCTCTCTCCCCGCATTAGACATCCGTCTACTACGCTAAGCTCATTTCGCAGCTTGAAGTATGGCTGAACTGATGCTTGTATTGCATTCTTACTGGGCCATCCGCTAGCAACGTACGTCAGGATAGTTGTCAAGGTACTCATCAGCAGTAGCCTGCTGGAGATCTGCTTCGGATATCACGCTGCTTGCGAACAGAGCATCCACATTCTGAATGACAATCTCCTCATTACAGTCTTGAACTGGCACTTGCTCCCTCACAGGAAGACGTGATAATGCATCAGCTGTGTAATTGCACGATCCACGGCAATACTCAACCGCGAAATTGAAATGCATCAGCCTCGCCGACCATCTAGTAATTCGCATTGACTGGCAATTGGTTCCTCTTGTCGCTAAAAGTGACTGATGATCAGTGCGCAATGTGAAACGACGTCACAATATATATGTGAACAATTTCTCACAGGCCCACACGCATGCTAGGGCTTCCTTTTCTCCAGCAGAGTAATTCACACAATTCTAGAGGCAAAAGCGACTGATAACTCCTGCCTGTCCTTGACTTGGAGTAGGACTGCTCCCAAGTCGTATGCTGATGCGCAAGTTTTAACAATGGTAGCATGTGCAATCTCATGCTTCACGTGATCAAACGCTCTTTGTGCTGCAGGAATCCACTCACACGCAGTGTTTTTTTTTAGTTAGCACCCTCAACGGTTCCGTCACTGTTGCATAGTCATGAATGAATCTTGCGTAATAGGACAAAAGTCCTAGAAACAAACATAATGTAGCCAGATCTGTTTACCTCATGCAAGTCAATCCCCTGACCGCTTGTATGTGACCACAATAGGCGAAACCCATTCACTGGAGTCAATTTTCTCAATGATGTGAGCAGTTTACAGGCGTTTCAGTTCCTGTGACACCTTTATCACGTACAGCAAATGGAAGTCTTCACATCAGGATTTGTCCGTACCTGATGAAAAAATCCTTTTGCGGTTCCAATGCGATCCTGAAAGAGCAGTGGGTATGCAGCTGTCATGGTATGTGCATTGGAAGACGAAGAACGACTTGTATCATTCACTGCAGGACGAATTTGCTGGACAATTTTATCCTGCAGGATTAGCTGACCCAGGATTGGCTCAACACGCTCTACAATGCAGATTCTACCCGGGGTTTCAGTGTCACCGAATCTCACTGAAGTCTCAAATACCCCGCTGACAGTTACGGGTTCCTACAGGTATGTGACAAATGAAACAGTAGCAGGCACAGGATGGAGCAATTCCTGCACACAAAATTTGTGGAATAATTATGCAGGCAGTAGCCTAGGGATACCGCTGATCCTGTGTCAAAGACCACATTGACTGGAACATTGTCATTGAGGAACACTTGGCACTATATGTTCCCACAAATTGCATGACATGTATTGAGAACTTGCACATGCAATACAGGGTGGCCCCCCAAAAAACGGAATAGGGCACTTCCCAAAATAAATTACCCAATGTGTATGTCTATTGCATAGGGTGTCTTTTCAAATGAACAACGACACCAAGAACAGCATTTTTGGTGGTGTAGTTTTTATTTTACGGCGCTGCGAGTGAGACCATGTCAGTTACCAATTGTCAATTTTCACCTCGTTGACGCATCGCGACGCGAGTTAATAAGCACTCCCTGCACGTCATACTAATGTGCGACCATACCTATTCTCTCGGCATACAGCTGAGCGCACACTGACAATAGTGTGTGATGCTAAATGTTATGAATAGGGACTTCGTACGTGGGGCTTGATGTACCAATCATTGGCTTATTTAAAACTGGCTTAAAAAAGGACCTGACATGGTGTCATTCACAGCGCTATAAAACAAAAACTACACAACCAAATTTACTGTTCTTGGTGTCGTAGTTTAATTGAAATGATACCCTATCCGATGGACATGATACATTTTTTACTATATTTTAGGAAGTGCCCCGTTCTGTTTTTTTGGGGCCACCCTGTATAGCTGTTGGTGAAGAACACCTACTATCGGAACATGAGCAGTGGTAGTGTTGCTAAATTGCTCAGAAATCTGCCTTACCTGTTGCGATCTGCAAACTTTAGCAAAATATCCTGTTTTTCCACAGTTTCTGCATCGAGCGTCTTTTGCTGGACAACACGTATCATTTGCCTTGTGATTCTGATCCGTTAGCATGAAATGGAAGACTGAGAATGACTGCGCTTACCACGAAACTGGTTTTGAAGAGTGTTTTGTTTGCGCTTTGTATTTTACCTTCGCTCTCACCGCATAAACATTAGCCTGGAAATTAGACTGCTAAATTCTTTGCAAATTATCTCTGAGCTAGTTTTTTCCACCAACTGATCAAGAATGAGTTCATTTTGCAATGCACCAAACTCGCACGTCGAGGATAATGCACTCACTGCACTGATGTACTCATCCACTCTGCAGGGCATTGAGCCCATTGTCTGAAATTATATCGTTCAGCAACGACGTTGATTGTCTCCTGGTAACTCGCAGCAGTGCCACCGGCCGCTGACGAATGAGCCCCACCAGCCGTCTCCGTAGCTTCGGCATTAGCACTCAGCAATATGTGGAAAATGCATTGGCCTACCAGAAACGGTAGAAACGGTGGAGGGGGTTGTAATTCCACCATCCTTCATCGCCAAATGTTACATTGTACGAAACTGAGGCAAATAATTGTACTTTGTAGGCAAGGAATTAGTGTGAAACTGAACTTTATTCACGCCATAGTTGTTGTTGTTGTTGTTTAATTCTTGTGGCGATTAGTCAGTGGTGACTATTGTCGCCAACTACTATTTTTTTTTTCTTCTCTCTTTTTTCTTTTTAATTACATTTCAATATTATTAT
>JAUELG010212737.1:1483-15913 GCA_031471515.1 Dendraster excentricus | reverse complement strand
GGACCCATGACTTTTCATGCATCCAGTACAATTAATTGTCTGCACAAATTTTGCTCTTAACCAATCAGATTGCAGGGACTTATGAACCCATTCTATGAACGAATGTGGACGCACAGATCTAAAACCATCGAAGCACGAATTGATGATCACATTCTCTCCAAAACACCTACACATACACGCATACATACATGACATACATTGACATCCAATATGAATACAAATTAATAACAGCAACAACCATCTTGTTAACACACACAAACACACGCACTCACACTTACATAGGTTTTTACTTGAGGAAGTGAAAACATAACTTCAAACAAAAAAAATAATCTCGTATTAACTCAAATAAATATTATATAAACTATTCATTCAAAACTACCTATGATATTCTTCTCTTTCCATAAGCCAAATAAAAACGATAAAAGAGAAATGTAGAAGCTTGAATTAATTTGTGCAGAGTTAGACACTTACATGTGTACCTTTAACAGTGACATCATAGGGATTAACACTCTGAACACAATATTCGGTTTAGTAATAAATCATCTTATTTGAAGTATGTAATGAGTGTGCATACAGCAAATAAAGATTTTCAGATTTGATCATGTGGACTCGATTGTAGAATGGAATGGCGATCATTTAAGAAACAACATACATTTAAATTTTAAAACCGTCATGCTGTGTTGCAACAACTCATTTGACCGATTTCTTTACACAAGCCTCAAGGTACCGTTGAGAATTGGACTATTGGTTAATTCCCGAAGTGCCCGCCGATATGTTTTGTGATACGATGAACTGACTGTCAAATCCGAAAGGCCTGTTCCAGTGCCGTCAGCGAATTTGAGTTTCCCAAACCACATGGCAATCCTAATGAATTATTCATACGCGGTGATGAAGGACATATGTTCCAGTCTTCAATGAAAACTTGGCTTGATACAGTTACCAAATGAACTGCTACTCACCATGAATTATGGCAAAAGAAAAGAAGAGGCACAAGAGAAGACTCAAACCCCTACCCCCAGATTTAAAATCTTGAGCATGACCAATAGGCTACGTACACTGCTGATGGAAAGATCGGTCTTATTATAAGGATATCCCTCAATCTTACCCAAACCCTAATCCTAGTTATGAATATGCATGAGTAACCCTTGACGTACATCACTGCCCATGAATAAATCATTAGGATAATGCTTTGTGGTTTGGGAATTACAAATTCGCTGTCCGCCTGGCTAAAGAAGTCAACCTGCCTTCAGTTGCAACTAAACATTAGCCCCTGCACCGATAAACTGTGTTTGTCATGGAATGGTCACACATGAATATGCGACGACTTGCGACAGCCTGCGACAAAAAAGTATAACTTATGAAGGGCCGATCATGTTCGAAATAAAAATAGACGTTCGGTCAAATAGCATTTGTACTTATAAGCACGTGTGGTCACGCTGTAAAGGGTTTGTATTGTTATGCTCCAGTGTAGAGTTGCGGTAAAAAGTTCGGTACAACGTAGCTATGCTTTAGAAACTTCGGCAAAATCCGCCTTTCATACGTCCACGTGACCAATCGCATGTGCATGTGTGACCACTCCATGACCTATCCATAAAGGATACCTGTTCACACTGGCCACCTTTTTGCTCCTCTTATTCCGGTACTCTCCACAAGTTTGACTATTAAGTTATTGGCGATGTAATGTTCACTTTGACACAGTGTCAATTCGCGTCGAGCGTCCTTATGCATTGTCACTGCAACTAGTACGTACAATTTTATCATTGAACATATTATCAATAAAATGCTAGATTAGATGATTATTATATGATATGACACTAATATCCTATTATTTTTTTTTTGTTTGGCATAATCATGATACGTCGACACATAACACAGATGACCATGTTACGACGATAAATGTTGTGCGAATGTTTTAGATTCCTTTCTGTACGCATAGTAAGTATTGAGGATTCCACTGCACTTGATAACCAGGCCGCACACTTTAGTCTATACCACAAGGGCCTGTCCTATATGGTATACAGTGTTTTTAATAATATTTTCCACTCCCAAAAGAGCATTCACGGTGTGGATGATGATAAGCTGGAGTAAACGTTCGCACTCAATTCACCGCTTGCATCGCAGTTAGATGACCTCGACTCTAGGTGGATGCATGTGTTATGATAATGAACAAGATTGATTTAATTTATTTGAAGAGATGGAATGACACAAAACAAAAAAAAGGGGTCGAGATCCAAAAATTTACTTTGAAATATTATGAACTCCTTCGAGAAGTCGTTTTTTCACCGTTATTTTTGAAATCGATTCACAGTAATTTTAACTTATTTATTTGTTCGTATTCACTGATGTTCCTATTAAACATAAAGTGATTTGTCACTTGGAGATTTTCTGGCTAACCAAAAACATAACAATAAGCGATGTTCCACATGTTCAGTCAAACCAAATCCTTTCCCTTTCGTGGTGCGACGTCATTGTTTTTCCAGCTAAAAAGTTATCATTTCATCTTCAGTCTAAGCAGTAGTTTTTTTTTCACTTGCAGTGTCTATATATATATACGATAAATAATTATCTCTCTGATATGATGATAGTCTAACGTCAGCGCGCAAGCAATTTCCTTTTTACAGGTGTATCATATCATGTATCCCGCACGGAACGACTGTTTGCAACGCACACTCCGCGGGCTGACTGTTACAATCACGTGGTAATCACGTGTATCTGGTCAGGTGATACCCAATGAATCCATTCCCTTTTTTTCAAGAAGTCACATCATCACATGATCCATGACGATTATGGCCACGCAACCAACGGTTCGCTAATTTGATCACATGACGAACTTGCGATCAGGTCAGATGTTAAATGACTATTTTGTTCACGTGGTTAATTAATTTGATCAAATGGTGCTCTGGTGACAATCAGCGTTTTACTGATGTGATCACAGTCATGATGTGTGCAAGATCAGATCACATGCTGCATGGCGATGCTAATCACATGATTCATGCCGAATCTGGCCTTGTGATCAACGTACTATCACATAGCGTGTTACATGATGACGTCAGTAGACAAGGGTAATGTATCAAAGATAGCGAATCTAGTTGAATAGTTTATTTTCGATTCAGGTAACCCAACGTTGCATGTCCGTCAATCCATGTTAGACATGCGATGACCATGCACTGCTCTGCATATGCTGCCCCCGTAATTCATGACAAATTAACGCTATGGTTGATAGGTCATGTTATGTTCGGCGAATCACCTCGGTTGACCAATAAACTCGTCTTGGAATGCACCGCCGATTTTACGCGCTGGAAAGATGATAATTCTAGTCACGTGACGCATGAGTCACCCGTCCCATCAGACATCAGTGGTGGCTTCCGGTCTGTTGAGATGCACTCGCTCGTCATCTGAGCTAGTCGGCTTGAAATCGTACTCTGAAAACAAAACATGTAGAACATTTTCATGTATCGGTGTAGTTTATAAGTTAAAGATAGACAAAACAGAAAAGGAGATAACTATCCGAAAAGTGTTATGGATCGTAACCAATCAGAACGAGGATTACATCAGTTAGGGAAAGCTAGGAAAAAACTATCACTGAATTACATGATCAAATCCAGCAATTGGAAACAAGTCATCAATCAATTGGATGAACAAATCACAAAAGGTAAGCAGTTTTACCGGTCAATATAAAAAAGTCGACTTTAATTTCGTCGCATTATGCATACATAATCCTTAACTTTTTTATTTGTCTTTGTCAGACAAGTTTACACGTGTCCGTTTATTTTACACATTTCGTCGAGTTTCTGCAAACCCCGATACAAGAAACATGTCGACAACGCTCTAATATATTCCCAAACAAGTTTGACTGTATTATGTAGCAGTCACACTTCCAAATCGAATCCAAATCGACACGAGACCGATTAATTCGGGGTCGTTTCGGGGACGCTCGGAGTGCATGCTAGTGTGTTGGTGTCGGAGTGGTATCGGAATTGTTGGTCTCTTTAGTTGTGACTACTAATCACAGGTCGGGCTCTTGTTTTTGCCCAAGATAGTGAAAGTTTGGTCTGGTTTCGGTTCTGATTCGGTTCGACGGAGTAATTGCTATATCACACCAACGACAACGATAATTACCTATACCTGATGACGTTGCGTTGGACGTCGGGCCCCCCGAGTGCGAGTGGGTCATCGCGGGCCGCGATCCCGGCTTTATCTCCCCATTGGCCGGCGGCCGACATGTTTCCGTCGAACCGCAGGTCGATCGTAGTCGACTGTTGACCACCATCGTCCCCGTCGGTTTCTTGTTCTTGTGTGGCGCCAGCACCACGATGTAGACCTTGGGCGCGAAGATGCACGCCAGAGTGACGCCCGCGCTGATGAGGATGGACAGGCACAGTAGCATTTGTTGGATCTGTGAAAACAAAATTTGATTAAAAAGGTGGACATTTTGAACTTGGTGCATGAGATATGATTTATACTTATTTGCCAACTAGTGTAGAGCATTCATCCAAAGATCTGTAACAAAAAAAATTAAAGTAGGAAAGATTGAAGGACATGAGATGTAACTTATCAATACTTTCAAAAAAAAGTGTAGAGCACTATTCGAATAATTCAAAATCCACTCTTTTTCATACAAAAAAATGATTTGATTTGGTAATTTTTCTGACAATTCCAAAAGCTAGCTATTTAGCATTTCGAGTTATATTAGTGTAACAAATTTTGAAAAAGACCGCTTAATATTTGTCTTTCTGTTTTGTAATGCACGTGTTCAAGCTATAATAGCGGATAAATAAGCCTTCCAAACTTGTCAAAGACATTTCACTTTTAAAAACAAAACTTTTCCATGAGCCTGGACATCTTTAAACAAAAAAAAAATCTACAAACAAACAACCCGACTGTGTTGTAACATGCATATAAATTATTCAAATTGTTTAACCGATCAACTGACAGTAATTTGTATTTGGATTAAACTGTATACAATTCTGAAGAGTCACTTTCAATTTGTGTTGCTAATTTTGACTTTAAAGGAAAAAAAAATTATTGGCGTTCGCCTTACCTTATAATCTGTTGCAGATGTCCCAAGGTAAATCGGGATAAAGGCTGACCACATAATGCATGTTGTGTACATAGTAAAAGCGATGAATTTCGCCTCATTAAAATTCTCCGGCATCTTTCGAGTCATAAAGGCATATAGAGTACATAACACTACGAGGAGCATTGCATATGCTAACGAGAGCGACGTTGCAAAGTCTGACACGCTGCAGTCTAGAATGACCTTCTCTCTGGAAGGGTAGTGCTTCACAGTCTTCGGCGGGACCAGCGACAGCCACACGACCACGCCTATGACCTGCACCGAGACCAGCAGCGAGCATATCACGAGCTGCGATCTCGGGCTCGTGTAGCGTGGTCGCTTGACCGACCGTTTGCCGCTGTTGAATATCCTGTAGACGCGGTTGGTCTTGGTGAAGAGCGCCGAGTACGAGGTGACGACGGAGAGGCCGAGGAGGATGCGCCGGAGGCCGCACATGAACGGCGACGGCTGCGCGATGATGGTGAACGGCGAGATGAACGTCAGCAGGATCCCGATCAGGAGGACGTAGCAGAGCTCGCGGCCCGATGCGCGGATGATCGGCGTGTCGTTCGACGAGATGAACACCGCGATGACGAAGACGGTGCTGATGATGCCGCAGACGGATAGGATGACGGGCACGATGGCCCACGGCGACGACCAGTGGAGGTACTCGACGTCGATGGTGTCGCAGCCCGTACGGTTGGCGTTGGGCCGCGTCCCCAGCGAGCAGTTGGTGCATGTGGACTCGTTCATCCGGTACTGCTGGTACTCGCACTTTGTGCAGACCCAGCAGCATTCGTCTCCTTCTCGCTTCTTCCGGATGTAGCCGTGCTCGCAGGGCAGGGAGCACACCGACGTAGGAATCTTATTCCAGCGGCCCTTCTGTGCCCACTTGAGATCTGTAGGGTCGAGGGCCAGAAGGCCGTTTATCCAGGACCCGATTGGCACGTACTTGTACTGCGACCCGACCTTCTGGTACTGGTAGAGGTCGTAACTCCCCGGACGGTCACCATCCTTGTTGAATCGCACTTCGCCGCTGCTACCTGGATTTAAATGAACATAACAAGATTTTGCAGGAGTAAAATTATACATACACAATAACGAAACGAAATTGGATTGTTGTATGTAGCTTAACAATGTACAAAGGCCCCAAGACATAGGACGCCTTGCACCCTCTCCGGTTTCCTCGATAATGTTCATTATACTGCCGTGCACTCTTTTGTTGCAGTAAGTATTATAATCTATGTTAAATTTTGCGATTTAAGTACATCAAATACATTTTCATATGATGTATAATAAGATAACGCTTGATTTGAATGATGTACATATGTAAACTTTTGTTGAAATCAACAGTCAGCTGATCAGAGTTACTCTTTAACCATGTGAACATATTATGAAGTGAGTTTATTTTATTGGATTTTAAAATGGGTTACTGTCAGAACAGATTAAATTGATGCGACTCAGACTGACTACCATTCCAAATTGTTACCACCCCATCTCCGTCAGTTTAATGCCAGTCCGAAGAAATCTGCAGTGCTCAGAGCCCTTTTTTTTTTTTTTTTTTTTTTTACAGATGGCAGAATTGCAACAAAAACCAACAAATTGAAATTAATAACGTCTACGTCATAATACAAATGTAAAACAAATATGAGACAATTCAACCGCTTTAAAATAACAATCACAAATCGATATGACATTTGGACCAACCAGTTTGATAACTAATTTATTTATGCCTTTGAATGTCGATCAAGCTTGTAAAAAAGACTAGCAAAATGCTACCCAACCAACAATGGAGAGAATAGTTTGGGGCGTGGGAGGGAGTAGTGATGTGTAAATGAGAGGGGGCAAATCCCACATACGTTCGAGTACCCCCCACCCCGCGCTACGAGCCCACCCCTTTCACTTCCACACCTGCGCCAAAACCGATACGCTAATTCTGATGAAAAAGCAATAGTCTTGTAATCGATCTGATTGCACAGACGGTCGTTGAACCACTTACCATCCGCAAAGAATCGGTTACACCAACATCATGCACATTTCTATAATCATCTGTGTTTCATTTTTTTTGTGCGTTTCCCCATTCAATGCGAAACATGAGTAACTTATTTTGTAGAGGGGGGGGGGGGGGGGAGAAGATTGTTAAGACATTCGTTATAACTACAACTCATAATGTGAATACGAAACATGAGTAACATTATTGGGCGAAGAAGGCATACGTTATAATTATAACCCATGAGTCGAGTGTACACAGGTTTGACGACCTAGAGTACTCGCAAGAGTTCTAGAGAGGTTATTCTCGAGCACATCATCACACTACCCGATGCAAGCTTATCACACAGGTAATATCTCATCGTGCCCATGGCAAGATATATAGTTATTACAAACATTGTTTTTCATGCATGCACATGCGCGTAACCTGTTAAAGGAGAAGTCCGGACGATAAAGCAAAACAAATATATATCTTAATCTGCGTAAATCAAGGACCACAACTACCTACTTTAAATAAAAATACACCCTCCAAACCTGTCACAATCGAGGTTGTAGTGACACTAATTTTAAATCATCACTGTTTATTTTAGACCACGTGACGGCGTGACGTAGGAGCCTCACGTGCTCCTTCTTTGGAAGCCGGTGAAGCGGCTGCTGTATTGTCACCGGTCTCCAAACAAAGAGGAAAGTGGGACATCTACGTCGCGCCGTCACGTCATCTTTCTCGCTAGTTTGCAGAAAATGAAAAGCTCGGATTCAAATTTAGTGACACGAAAAATTCGATTGTGAGAGGTTTTGAGGGTGTTTTTTTTTAATCAAAAGTAGGTAGCTTTGGTCCTTGATTTATGTATATTATGGTATATATATTTTTTGAACCGTCTGAATTTCTCTTTTAAAGGAATGTAGCAACATTGTCAACATCCCCTTAACGTACTCAAAACTTCAATGTAGCTAGTTGTATTTGCATTACTCAGTCAAGCATTTGGGAGGTTCGGTTTTCCGGAGTGTGTAGGAACAGAAAATCTCTCTGAGAAATCTGTATCCGTGTGCAAGTCAGTGATTGCAACGAGTTTGCATTTATCACTTTGTAAGGTAACGATGAAGAGGGTACTGTTTGAAATGCTACCAAACGATTTGACCATCCGCAGTTTTGCTGTGCTAGCGTTGTGCACCGTGCTCACTACATACAACTAAATAAACCAAAAGCCGTAAAAAAGAAAATGTGTTTTTTTTTATCGGATGCAATTATATTGAACGTCATCTATCTCTACTATCGCTAGAGGTCCTGATTTTAAATGCAGCCTACACAAAAATTGCTGTATAACTGATCAAATAAAACAAAAACAGGGCTTGAGGACACGGCACCTGGCCAGTCCTATGCCGTGTTGAATCAACGATCGAGAAAGACTTTAATATGTTTGAACAGTTTTTCAAATTTAACTATGAGAGAAATAATTATATTACATTATTAAATAACTTTTACTTGAATATGACGACAAAATCTTGACACGGTGAGACGGGCAAAAAGCAGATATTACAATACCTCTGAATGAGACATTCCTGACGTATTGGAGGTACTTCACTCCGTCGACCCTCGACATGGCCGGGCAGACGACGTCCGTACCGTTACACGATTCTCGCCACATCCAGTCGAGAGAGCGTGCCAAGGCGTACGTCGCGTCGATCACGAAGACCACTTTGCCCTCCTGCTCGTACACGGACTCGTCAAGGACTTCAGAACCTGGTGATGGGTAATTCAAAGTGAGGTACATAAAATGGTGATATGTACGGACAATATGTATTGTTAAGAGACATGTATTTAATAAAGTCGTTATCTCTTTGCCTTCGATAGTCTCATGGTAACAAGTGGAAAAGCCCCTCCAACCGTTGAAGATGGGACAGTGTAAACAAGTTTTTAGAGAAGGACACGAAGGAAGGCTCTTGTTCGAGTTTAGTTCTATTGTTACTCATGAATACCTGTATTTGTTTAGGTTATTGCGGAATAATAATGATGGTTATACATTTAATATACCAATCATAAAGGCATACTACACATAAATAAGAAAATAAATTTTGTACTAGTCGATTTCGATGTACCAATCGAAATTCAATAAAAAATATTACGAACAAATATGACTTTTATGTATTTGTGTGATTGTTATCACTGCCGCTATAATATTAGTACGAATAGTACAACTACAACTATTTACTACATTATTGGTCTTAAAGTTGGAATATTTTATTTTTAAATTCCAATTCCATTATTCTCCCTCATTTCTTGCGCCAAATGAACCATTGTGAACTGTAAAAAATATAATTGTATAATGTGTCCAAACTACCAATGTCCAGTTCATGTTTGCATCAGTTTCCATTGAATAACTTTTTTGTTTTGTTGTTTTGCTTTATAGCTTTGGAAGGCAGAACCCTTGACGAGCTGCCCCTTTCTCTATTCAATGCGTATATCCAACATTTTTGAAAGTTGGCTGTACTATTTTCAACCAAAATTGGCAGAGAGGAACTTTATACAATTACTGTTTTTTATTTTTATTAAAATGATTCATTAGGCGAAAAAAACTGGGGATAAAAGACTTAAAATACGGTACTACTACTACTACTTTTACTTCTATGATACTACTGCGAAAGACGAGTACACGTGAAAGTTTAATCTGAAATATGTCATGTGTGAATAAATACATCCTGATTCTCCTGATGCATTATTGTCTACCCTAATCGTAAACATATCTCGTTCTTTGAAGGACATCTGAACTTCTCCATAATAAAGGACTTCCAAATACTGAGCATCATCCATTGGTCCGCACAGAATAACATATTGGATATGAATTGCTCTGCGGTTAAATTAATACGCAATATACCTGCTGGATAAACTCTGGACACCGTATTCTTGTCCTTGACCATGAACAGTGTTACAGGCCTATATCTGTATATATCCTCCTTTTTCCAAATTATAATATCCTTCTTTTTGTTTTCCTTTTAAAGCCCCGGTCACATATCAACGGTTAGCGTTAACGGTTAACGGTTAGTTGGGAAATTAAATTACCCGTTGGCAGAAGTCGTCTCCATTGCTTTATGCACACAACATTTCACCTATATCGCATTAAAGAGACTTAGTAACATTGTCAAAATCCTTTAAAAAAAATGTAATTTGAATGCTAGCGGTTTCCTCATACCTTGTTTTATTTGTATTGACAATAAAACCATGGGGTAGATTTCGGTTTTTCAAATTTCCTTTTTGTTACGAAGATATGTACGATTGAAGTGTTCAGTGTTCAAGAACTCGGGCGGAGTTTTAGAACCATATACAAAGTGGATGCAGTGAGTTACGAAATATCACTTTGCGTTTTTGCTCATAACTCAGCTATGCAGCGTCCATTTGACTTGACACTTTCACACAATACCCTTTGGACATATCAGATAACAATATACATTGCATAAGCCATTCACCATTGTTTGCACATGGAAACAAAGTTACTAGATCCCTTTAACATACAAGGACCGGAGAAGAAACAAATATGAACAAAATAGACGAACGGATTGCAAATTTCACTCTCCAGTCGGTCATCCGATTACGCTATACGCTGATATGTGACCGGTCCTTTAAAACCCGGGCTTTCAACGCTACGCTCCGGTTTCTCGCCCGGCCATACCTCTCGCTTCTCCCGATGATATAACTAACCCGTCTTCGATCTTTGAGGAAACATATGTATCTCATTTCATTCGTGCGCCCCTCTTTATTTGATTAATTCTATTTCCATCTACCGAGCTGTGATCGATGCCTGCGTGTGTGTGTTGGCGGGTTCAGGCGGGTGGCCCGTATGGATCCGAGCAGCGCGTGACGATTTTACGAGAATTTATTGGATGATGCATGCGATATCATATACCCTTCCGCTTCAAGGATAAGCTAGATGTCGAGTCCACAAGTGTCATTATGCGCAGGACTTATGAATGACGTATATCATAGATGAAAACAAATGTTTAATACATGGTTAATAACTGATGTTTGAAGAGCAGAAATATGCATAACATTTATAATTTGATTATAATATGATATCATAGGATTGTGTCAAAAAAAAACGAGAAAAGTGGTTAGGAGGTAGGGGTCTATGGAAATGCTTGATAACGCACGATTAAATTTACCTTAATGGTTGCAAACATTTCTGATTAACAGGAGCTATTGGACAAATGCATACAATAAGCCAGTTCGAAGTTACAATCTGCGCGTAATACCGATCTAGTATTCCCGGTTCCGGCTATAGTACTATATTTTCTAGTAGATCGAATGCGAGTAGACCAAATGGATGTAGATCAATCAGGAAATTACCCTACGAGTACCCACCTGTGCATTTCTTCTTGGTTGCCTCAGTTGGTACCAGCGCCATTTTGTTTGGAGCCGCCATCTTGATTTCAGTTGGTAGGTCGAAGGTGCACTGGAACGTTCTCTCCCAGAAGAGGCGAAACCACGGATTGGTGTGATTTAGCGGGTTCAGCGACTTGATGTAACTGTCGAAACCTGAATCAAATATTCAAATTCAATTATTGAATTAAATGAATGTAGTATGAGTAGGGATCAATGTTACTGCCAAATCCTGAATCAAAACATCATACTTTAATAGGAAACGGTGATGGAATGATTATTACAAAAAAATGGAACTGGAGCAATCTGGTTTGCATCCACCATTTTGATTTCAGTTGGTTATAGTCAAATATGAACTGGAACGTACGCCTCCAGAGGAGGCGGAGCCATGGGTCTGTGTGATTTAGCAGGTTCTGAAACTTTGGGTCGCTGTCGAAACCTAATCAGAACACAGACTATACATTATTTACATTTACATTACGTTAACACTAGCGCCATCTTTTTGTATGGCCGACATTTTGATTTCAGTTCGTAAGTCAAATGTGCATTTAAACCTTTGCTCCAGAAAAAGCGAAACCGTGGATTTGTGCGATACTCAGATTTAATGTAGTTGATGAAACATAAATCTATGTCTATGCCTATGTCAACCGTTTTATCAATAGTCATACTTGGCATGTGTTGCATTCGGTGCCATCTCGTTTTGGGGCGCCATTTTGTTTGTAGTCACCATCTTATTTCTAATTGATACATGAAAGGTGCATTAAAATGTTTGCTCTCATAAGAGACGGACCCACGGATCAGTATAATTGAGCGATTTTTTTTTGCGGGGTTAGACACTTGATAAAACCGTCAAAACCTAAAACATAAGAATACATTTGAAATCAACAGACGTTTCATTACAGTACAAATGTATTTGCAAATGTGGAATACAATAAGTTATTGTAACATAATGTAAATCATTAACCATTTACGATTACGGCATGAGCAAAGACAACATTGTTTTCACCGGGATTCGAACCACACGTCTTGAGATTTCAAGACTGGTTCTCTAACAATGGATCCACATGGCTTTATATTGATCATAGTACTTTCCAGAAGCCATTCCCTTCGTGGTGAAATGTGTTGTCGTTACAGAATGTTATTGAGGCAATCCGCAGATTCGAATCCCGGAGACGTGCAAGCTACTTATGTAATTTGTTTTAAATCTATGGTAGATGTAAACGAAGTCTTGCGGAAAGGAAGACTTACAGTATTATGTTTATTTTTGTTGCATCCCTGAACTTATATCAGCCTTTATACGTGAAAAAAGTATCGACGTACGTTTTCAAAGAAAATGCATGTTTGCGGAAAATAATGGTTCAGGAAACTGCCCGATAAAAATCAGGGTTTTAGCAACAAAAAGAAAAAAAACCCCGCAAACATCATGCAATAACATAATACAATAATTTACTTCCTGGATTAGGACCTGGCCCACTTACCTACATGATACTACCGATAACATCACTCAATATTATATTTATATTTTCCATTTCGGATGCCTGGTGCAAAATATCGCTGAATGTCAAGGCTCAACACACACGTAAGAGTGCTCTATTTCTCCTGGTCGGTCAACTAACCGACTTTAAATATTGATTATAATGTGACATTTATACGGTTAAATCGCCTATCAAAAAGTAGCAAAATTGCATGGCTAAAACCATGGAGGGGTAGGGGGAAGGAGGAGAACGGAGCGCATCATCATCATCATCGAAGGGGAGACCCCTCGCTGGCTGGAATGGTGGTAATGCAATTAGTGAGCTGGGTAAATACTATCTTGATTAAATCATCGGTATTAATACCCTGCATTGCCAGGGCTACTTTAAATAGAGCTAAAAAATAATGACCATCGACCACGATGTCTTTTGACGATGTCAAGCCCATGCCAAGCCCACTGCCGCTGGATGATGTGGACACAACAACTGCCGTCTAAGGTATTTCGTACGCTCATCCCGTTAACGAGAGGGGTAAAATATAATCAACCCATGGGTGCAAAGCAGGTGTAAATCAAAGGAGGAGGGGGCATGATGTTTCAACATTAACACATTTGACCTTTGACCGGGTGTGGATAACGTCATGTTTAGCGTTAGGGTTTGGGTTATAACTATTACTGTACGATTTGGCCAACATAATTGCTGATCTCGATGTATTCCGTATTCCACACATGTGCAAACGGTTAACCTAGGGCGTGCTAGTGAGGGTTAATATCTCTAGAGAAGTTGACATGCGTAATGTGGCAAAATGTTGATATTGCATAAACGGACACGGCGGTTGCTGAAATAACATTTTGCGGGATTAACAAATCACAGACGGTACTGTGTATAATTGCAAGGAGTAACATTAATCAGGTTAAGGCCATTCTACCCCCTCCTGTTTTAACCAGGCAACTTGGCAAATTTTTACAGGCAATTTTATCGTACAAATGTAAAAATATAATCAATATTTAAAGTCGGTTATTCAAAAACATAGCACGCATACGTGTGTGGGGCCTTGACATTCAGCGATATGTTGGACCAGGCATCAGAAATGGATATTAGATACAATATTGGGGTTTGTGTGGTGTATGAGATGCCATAAGCACCATGCAGCTTTAGCTTATATCAACTTTAAAGATTATGTAGTATACTGTTTATCTACACTGTCTAGACGACCGACGTTTCTTTGTTCTGTTATTTTAACAAAAATAATTCTTAATGATAGTTATGGGGAATTTAACTACTGTAGTTCTATTGAATCAATTCGCACGATAATGCGTTATCGATACAACGCTTCGAGTATGATTTATCGCAACTTAGATGTGTATTCCATTATTCTAATTCCGAGATTTGCACAGGTCTAGGTGCTTGTAATTCTACCAACTCTGTCACAATACATCCGAAAGTCACAGGATTGCATGAGAATGGCCCATCTGGTTTGATTGATTTATATCACCCGTCTACATATAATGTACATCACCGATATGGTATAATAGTTGACG
>JAUELG010211634.1:0-15921 GCA_031471515.1 Dendraster excentricus | reverse complement strand
TTTTCCTCTCAATTCCGCATATAATCAGTCATTAATTTTTTTCCGAGACTTCTCTCCGTGTGTTAGCGCGACTCGACTCCGATCATATTTTGAACGATAGCGGATCCACGCGTGCAATGGCCGCCGATGCGTCGGCGTCCATCGCACGCGCGGATCAGCTATCGTTCAAAATATGCACGGAGTCGCGCCAACACTCCCGCGGAGATAGTAGAAGCCTCGGACATTTTTAAATGACTGATTTTATACGAAATGGAGGGGGAAATGTGATTTTATAAGGACCCGATGGCAAGCTAATAGTATTTTAGTGGTAAGTATTCTATCATACTTTTTCGGTGTACAATCGCTGTTGTGTTTCACAAGCCCGTTTAGCACGACCCGAAACGCTAGCGCTGCCGCGCCAGAGTTAGTTTTCACCCAGTTAACATGGTTAAAACGCTACAATTTAACGTTGTGGTCAACCCAACAGTGTGTTCACACTGTATTAAAACTTTCCAGTAGGGATGCCTCGTCTGAACCCTTTTTACCGGGTTTGCTAGGTTCATGTATGACAGAGGTCCAGACCTCCATTCAGCCACGGGGTTAACATTAAATGTTGTTTAACATGTGATTGCATTCCATACTGCCCTTGTCATACAGTCGTTCTAGAAGGTTCGAGCAATATTCCACAAGCCCTGCCTAAACGAACATAGCATCAGTGTGACAGTTTGCTTTCAATATATACTCTACAATGTATTATCATATGCCTATAATTAACTAATACATCTAAACGTTATCTCAAAATTAGGCTTAATTAATAATTTAATTCCGACCCATTCCTTCCTTAAATACAGTGCGCTAAAATGTTATATGATAAGTATCAAACACTACTTGTATAAAAAAAAATGTATCAAGTTCACTCAAATAAGTTTGTATGGTTACAATAACAAAATAATTAACATTCTATGTATATACTTCAAGGGAAAGTACAGTGTTGGCTGTTGGGGCGTTGCACATCACAAATGTGAGGTAATAATGAAGAACCGAGTATCGAATTTTCAGGAACGTGTAATTTTAATGGCAGAATACATATAGTTTGGTCAAAATCGGTCCAGAAACGGCTTAAATATCACTAAATATTTCCGGTATAATACGATGTTGGGGCCCAAACAATACCATAATATTTTCAAAAAATTCACAAAATGTTTGCACTTTTTCAAAAGTTCTAAAGTGTGTTTTGAATACTTGTCCATAATCTCTATAATTCAAGTGTTATTTAACAAGACATCTCCTGCGTAATTCAATGTGAAAATGGTTGTAACCAATGCTTTATTTTAGAGTGTCTAATTGTGTCTCATTTGTGCTTTTGGATAGATAATACTGAAGGCTTTTTAGCTAGTCGTTTGTATTTTGTGTATACCTTTCGAGCATGATGAGATTGTAAATATTAGTGTGTAATATTGGTCTGCAGGATTTGGTTACTGTTTAGCATTAACAAACCCTTACCATCCCTTTAATAAACAACTTATTGTGTAACAGTTAGGCAAACAGGAATAAAATTGTAAATACTGTAGAGTGTATCATTTATAAGAAGTTGAATTTTATAACCGCGTTGTTGATGCAATACTTAATTGTGTGTCGCTGAATTTATTCAATTGATTAATTGTATAAAGCGGATATATATTAAACGTTATCATTTTGCGTTATGCAAGCCAATAAATCATTATTATTGTTGGTTTTCTTTTCTTATAATTATGATTGTTATTACTATAGTCATTACCATTAATTTGTTCGTTCATTTATAATATTGAATCTGGAATTAGGAAAGATTGAATAAAACTAAATATGAGATATTGCATAAATCTAAAACAACGTTAACTCAGTAGATATGCAAGTTATTTGGCTATGATTTTAGAATGATCTTTATTAGGAGATATTGAATATTGAATTAGAAGAAATTGAATAAAATTCAAAATATTTTGCTATAATTTTAATATGATCTTTTTGAGGAGTGCTAATATAAGTAATTGTTTACATGCTGACAAAATTAAATACAGACATGTATTTATTAAACGGTTTGTTTAAAAAACATGAACAAATTACAGGACAATCTTGAAATAGCAATGCTCCAGTAAAAAGCCAAGTTATCAAACAGTCATGCTTAACGTTCACACTAAAACAGAACATATTATACATGTAAATACCATGCTAAAACTATATTTTAACTTTAAGAATCACTTTTTGTAAGAGAAGGAATCATTGTCTGTCAAATTTCAACAAGCTACAACTTATTTAACAGCATACACTTGATTTGATTAAAATCGGTTTAGTAACGGCTGAAATATCAATAATAAATATATCCGATCGAAATAAATCTGGGCCCAGAATTTTTTTTTTCTTCATTTTCAAAAGAGGATTTTCATTGCTGTAGGTGTTGATGATTACTCTATATAATTATTATTTCAACGAAATATCACATGCATACTTTTGGAGGAAATCTATGAAACTTTTGCTATTTTTGTTTTAAATTCGCCTTTTGTTGTTTAATGGCTCCTTTTAAATGAGAGCAGGCTTTCAACTTAAAAGGTTTGTAATTGTGTTATACGCTTTTCGTATAATGGAGTTAACGCTATTACTTTCTAGTTAAGTTCAGCCTTAAAAGGATCTAGTAACTTTGTTTGCTTGTGTAAAGAGTGGAGAATGGTTGATGTAATGTTTATCATCGTTTAGAATTTCAATTTAGTTTTGAGGATTAGGACATTATTACTAAGTGCTTTTGATAACAAAACTGTATTTCGCTTTTTAAACCGTATCTCAAAGACTTTCGATGAAAAAGTGTTGTTTTGTTTTGTAAATATTGTGCAGTTTAAGAATTCCAACTTTGGCATTTGTTATTGTAAGAGCTTTATTATATATGGCGCTATATCCACTCGTTTAACTTTCGTGCAAAACATGTTTCTTTGCCCAACTTTGTACACGAAGCTTTATGAATATACATACGGATAGAACTTTCTATAATTTGCTTATGAGCGAGCAATTTGGCTAAACATGTGGATCCCTAAAGTACTGTTACGTACCTGATACATGTACATGCACATAATGTTAACTTATTTGGATGGAAAGTGGATTAAGCGCCTTTTGAAACTGAGCTATTTATGTGTGAATACATCATTTTGTATAAATTCTTTGAACCCAAATCATGGAAAGATATTAATGATTTCAAACAACATTTGATGCTTCGGAAAGTACCAATACATTTTGTTGAAACAGTCCAGGTTATATGTTAGCTCAATTAAGGATCTTCGTTGAGCGCCCTCTGATGTTTGCATATATCGGAGCTAATATTTACATTGCGATATTTAGTATTCTCTGCTTAATGTGTATCGTCTCATTCAATTGTATACCAATATTGCACAGCCCTTAACTCTTCATGGAATTGCATATTCGCTAAACTCGTGAACAATGATTTTCTAAAGAAACATTTATCCAATAAAGTACTTTACATTTAAGACATATCGTAGACATTTTAACATTTATTTACAGATATGTGGTAATCGTTTTTATTTGTGGAAACACAGTTTGTTTCAGATCGTTATTCGTAAATGAAACCATAATTATAGCATTATATTTTTGTCTGTACAATTGCTAAGTACATTTAAATATTAAAGTATTCACTTCAAAATTGGTAATGACTCGAACTTTTAAAACACGGGTCTCTTAACTTAGGTTTTGTCATTTAATACACTTATTTCAATAGCGGGCGCTCTTCAAATGATGCTTACAATTGGCGAAATCGGCATTGCCCGTATTTATACAAATTAGTCAATTGTTGCTTTGGATACGGGTGTTTAAGAATTATAAACCATCTTTCAGTTGCCAAGTTGGGTAAATCGAAAACATACTTTAGACTTGCCCAGTTAACCCTAGTTGGGAAAAGGATAACTTTTTGAAGCTTAATAAACTGCAGAAGTCAACATAAAAATACTTAGCATCTATCTAAGCTAGCATTTTTTTTTATATAAATGAAGCTTGAATTTTCCATTGCAATGTTTTGCTATCATCTATCAAACTATTTTGGTTTGCAGGGATCTATGTATTTGTGGAAAAGTGAAATTCAACAATCTGTAATGTGTTGCTTACAAAAAGTGTGTTTTATGTTTCTTAATATATTCGGGATACAATGTACATAAAACAAGTGTCATCGTGTGTTATCTTATCTGCGTGCAGGTGTGTGTGTGTGTGGGCGTGTGGGTGTGTGTGTGTGTGTGTGTGCGTGTGTGTATGCGTGTGTGTGTGCGTGTGCTCTTGTGTGTTAGTTTGTTTGTTTAATGTATTCTATGTTTCACTCTATATAAGGCAACGTAAATACATAGGACGAATTCGAATGACAAATTTACGAAATTGTTTGCACAATGACGAAATTGAACTGAACACTCTCCACCGGCACAGCGGCGGAGACGAATTTCAATGCCCATTGACGAATTCCAATGCCTATTGACGATTTTGAATGCGAAATGTTTGAAATTGGTTGACCAATGACGAATTCGAATGACAATTGACGAAATTGAAGTTGGGATTTACGCTCTGACGGTTTCTCGGGACGAATTTGTATGACAAATTAATGAAATTGAACGACAAATGTGTTAAAATGAATGGGAAAACCTATATATAACACTAAATGACCTATATAGATACTGGTGTGCGATTGGTCAACATGATGTCACGTGACCATCGCTACAAGGATGAAAAACGAAATATTTCCCGGAAAATATTTTCCGGGATATATATCGCCGTTTGTTTAACACGGCGCCGATATATTTCCCTTTTCCCTACTGATAACGTAACAATAGGTATGACAATGCTTTGCGCGTATTTGATTTTGCACGAATTAGATATTTAGATACATTTCCGGATTTTCTGACATTATTACTGCCACAGCCACTTGACCCTGTTAGGGCTCCTCTAGTCCATCTGTGACAGCGGCAATGTGATAGGTTTGGGCACTTTCCTGATTATGACGATATTCTCCTTGAACCTATAATTTTGCTTTATGTGTTTCTCCAACTAAACCTAGGTAGAATCTAAATGGTCATGTTCCCAATTACTGTTTATTTCTGTGAAGGAAAATGGCCCAATCACTTGAACGATTTTAACGAATTATATCAACATGAACATTTAATTACCGTAGATGGAAGGCCAGCGTAAAGTCATGTTCAAGTAAAATGTGCATAAAGCTACATGATATCGGTAGACTTTTTCAGCTTAACGATTCATTAACTCGCAAACCCAACAAAAATTGTTCAAATCAATGTTTTCCTTAAGCGTCGCAGCATTATTGTATTTTAAGCTTTCATTTATTAGGCCAAACATGCAGAAAATTTAGCTTTGGACGTGTCACCTCTAACAACGAAGAACTGAGACATGCGTGATTTTAGTGAATACGGAAAGGTGTTAAATTAAAACTGAATAACTATTCATTACATCTATGTCTGGTTGAAATTACGTAAATTGTTTAAATGTTTTGTAGTGCTCGATTACCTTTGGTTGTATACACTCTGTAAAATAAATACTAATATGATCCTAAATCTAAGTCAGCACTAATTACATTAACCATTATGTGATGTTAATTAACACCTTTGCTAGTATGATAGGGTGTATAGCTGAAACAGTGACGAACTTTATTCCATTCGTTTATTTCTTTCTTGCTGTTGGCTTAAACAAGAAGGGTGTATAAGAAAGGATTTAGCGAGGAGTTGATGGGAACTATCAATATGACGGTCCAGGCATAGAGGGTCGTCGGGAGGTTGACAAGTCCTGTTTGTGAGAGGATTCCCATGATGATGACGGGCATCCAACAAGCGAAGTCGGTCGCAATGATGATGGCCATCCTTCGAGCCACTCGCACCTCGCGCATGTGTCTTGCTGCGTTCTTTACCTTCGCACCGGATTGCTTCACCTTGAAATTTAAGTTGAAGGAGTAAATTGACAGAGAATATTTGTAGCATAAGAAGGTCGATTGCTTGGCAGATTGTTGGTTGCATAAGGTGTACTCGTGGTTCCAGTACCCCCCCCCCCCCTCCCTCCCTTTGACCAATCACGATACATTTTGTGGCGGTCTCAACTAATCTTAGCGATGGGCTTGACTTACTCAGAATGTTCAGGTACGTTTATACCCATATCAAACAGTTTATTAGTAGACACACTCAGATACTGATAGACAAGTATACCTTTATAAACATGGCCACGTAGCAGACCAAGATGAAGGTGAACGAAAGAAGGTTGACGACAATAAAAATAGCGATGGAAAACCACCACATCGGCTGAGTACCCTCGTCGGCAGCAACGAACTCAACCGTGTACTCGAAAAAGTTCCCGCCCCGTATCTCTAGTGTACCCGTTTGGGCGGAGGTGGCCTGTATTTTAATTTAAGAAACAGGCAGTGAGAAAGTTATAAGTGCATAAAAACAACATTAAAGAGAAAATATTTTCAAAGGCGCTTGGTTATGGACTGCATAAACTACCTTAATGAAATAAATAAAATAATAGAATAGATCGTAGATAAATAAATCAATACATACTAACTATCTGGCCCGATATAATCAAATCTCCGATGATTGAATCATAATTCACCTCCTCTGTGACCAACATCATGAGTTGTCAAGAAGAAAATCTTACTTTTCGTACGATTATCATACTTAGTAGAAAAACATCTAGTCATATGATTGTGTAATTCAAAACCCACGGACCTTTCCATGGTTTCGATTGAGAAGGAAGATGGTTAATTCGCCATAATCGCTTTACAAAAATGTTTAGCTGTTCTTTACCCTTGGAGTTAGGCCTCTGTGGTACCGGCAATGTGTTTTAAGAATAATTGAATTACAAGAAATTATTATATTTTAAACGTTTCCCTCGTTGTAAATGAACGTCTCTATGAGAAAATGGTATACCAACGGGCCATATAACAATGGTTTGACAAACCTGGAGAGGCAGTCCAATGCAGACGTCGCTTAGTCCATAGATCCAAGGCGTATTTGCTGTGATCAGTGCAGAGAAAAGACTCAGCCCCAAAGTGATTGTCCAGATCAAGGCGACGAGCTTCACCCGCAATTTTGGACCGATGCTGTACTTCCCAAACGGAAACATGATGCCGAGGAACCGGTCAACGGTGATGAGGGCCAAAGTGAACACCGATGCCTCGCTGGACAGGAAACCCAGGAACCCGGCGAATCGGCAGAGTGATGACCCACGCCATTCCGGTGCAATGAGGAAGTACTCACTGCCGTAGTAGATATCAGCCGAGGTGATGATGATCATGAAGATACCCATGAGGCAATCGGCCACGGCCAGACTAAAGATCAGATCGTTCTGTGACTGGCGTCCGTCTTGCTTCTTCCTGAGGCGTACGAACATAACAACCGCATTGCCAACGAGAGCGCTTAACCCCATCACCCACCCCGCAATTCGCAGAGCAAAGCTGGGGAAGATGCTGCCGCAGGTGTCTAGAGGACTGGTCCGAGCCGTCCTTGCGCAGGTGAAGTTCTCGATATCGTCCAGCAGACAGCATAGTCGATTGTCAGAAGTTGCCCTGATAAATAAATACGCAGCATACATAGATCGTTATTTCTGGAAAATAAGAGAGCAATACAATTGTATGGTATATTAACTATTTTACATATTATTTTTACAAAAAAAAATATTACAGTATTTATTTAGGTTATATGTAGAGGGGTAGAGTGTTATTATAAATATCTAATAAACGTATTAATAGCTTGTACCAAAAAACAATGATTGTTCAGTAATTTGGCATTGATCGCTAGTTTCGACAAGATGATCTCAATATTTCAATGAAATATATGTTTGCAAATATATACTTAAAACTAGAAACCGATCGGAAGTGAAAGAATGTTAAAGCCATATCAAAAATCATCACGTTAGTCCATCTTCAACTATACAATTTGAAGAAAAACTGTAAAAAGTGACCCGCTTTGATTGATACGAAATGTCTATATAAAGCAGTCACCGTGAATACCATGGGGGAAATAATTTAATTATTTGCAAAATATGACTTAAATCGGTAGCTTTAAAATATTTACTTACAATTTATCGAGAGATGGAAGACCGAGAAGTGAGGTGGTCTGCAAGTTGCTCAGTTCTGAAGTATCACTGACCATAAACCTGTCGTGTATATGATGTATAAATGTATCAACAAACTTTCAATCGGAGTGTTAAGGCACATTTTTGATTGAGTGTCTTCGCCTCCTGGGCAGGTTTACTTACAAATCTTTAATAGTAAAAACAGCATCGAAAATAATGTCCAATCGCATACTTAATGTGTACCATATTTCTCAATGCTGACCCGCAGGCGAAGTTACTTTGCCTATGAACGATTTATCCGAATCAAATATCCATAGGCAGCAATATGGGCTTCTCGTTGATATTCATAGCGAGGATTATGGATTGATGAGTTTGAGAGCTCTAATACCAATAAGACCATACTAAGTCTAAAATCTTCAAAATAATTTCTTAGGAACAAATATATTGCGATCCGGAGTAAACGTAAGTCCCTTTCTTGTTCTAACTTTAAGATTTCGTCGAGTTTATTCGAATACGATTTCTAAGCAGAAAGAAAATACGAAAATGCTGCAAACACCAGAACACATAATTGCTTTATAGTTTTGACATTTCATGAGAAAGAAAGCTGATATGTTTTGTTTCATCATGAAAACAACTTCATGCTCAATACCAAACTTACAGATATTCCAATGACACCAGTCCATTGAACGCTATAGGATCGATGATAGTGATGGGGTTGTAACTAATATCCCTGAAGAAAGTAAACGAAATGTTCTCACAATAAAACAAAATTAATCACTTACTAAAATATACACACACAACGTTTATTATCATTAAATTACAAACAATTTACTTGTCAATTTGTAGGAAAAAAAGTCAAAATATTTAGTTTTTCAAAACAAATTCAAGAACAGTGAAACTAAATACCATGATCAGGATAGGAATAATTTAAGTATAATGAATGAGTTAATTGTTATCTCAGGTATACACCAAAGATGGCACTAATCATGAACGCACATATCGCAACGTGAGAAATCTGAAATAATTTATGAATGGGTTGAGTTTTTTAAAACCAGTTTACCAGTTCACGATATATTAAATTTCATTCAATTTAATATGTATTTTTATAAAGAAAGCTATTCATGACTTGAGTGCAAAATAATGCACATCCTTTTGTTTGTTTTGATATCAAACAGACACAGTACCCTAGGTATTCCAGTTCGTATGCATTACGACTTTCGGGGGAAAAACACCCCGCTAAGATAACTAAGCTACCTCTTCTAGTTATGCCCAAGTTGGATTAAATTTGTTTTAATTAAAGACGGAAGACGTACACATATACTTACAGGTATTCCAGTGAGTAGAGCCCAATAAACGTATCAGTTTGTAGATGGGTGATCCGATTATCTGAAATATTGCTTAACAGCAACAACAAAAAAACGGACTCATTAAAAACGAACTCCACAATTGATATAATTGTTGCAACCAAATCAGGTAAAGGAGTAATATTTGATATTTATACTCATGCTTGTTTTCAAATTAAAATGACGTTTCATTTATTTCCGTATACAGGGCATGCACATCAGTTGTTCATAATTGAGCACTTGTACATAAAGAGCTCGCATCCAAAAATAATGGCGCTTATTTCACTTTTCAACAAATTGCATGTTATGCGCGATTTAAAGAGACTTCTCTCATGGGTATTCAAATCATTTCATTCACACTCAGTATTGGAGATATGACAAATATGTATATGAAATTTGTATTTTTAAATGTCCCTTTAGTAAGAATGTTTTATGATCGAAATGTTCATTGTGAAATTAGTGGGATATTTTAGACAAAAATAATGCAAGGTTTGTGCTAATAACACTTTAAATTTACGATCATTAATATGGTATATGACATAAATTTAACATTAAATTTTCGCATATTCCTCAGTCCGCATACCGGATCAAAGCTGTACATAATTAAACCTCAATCGATTTATGCACATTTAAACAAAATTGTTTGATCCGTTTACGGTAAATAATTGTGATAAAGTTAACGGATTTACTTACAGAATACGTAGTTGAAATAATCCATCAAACGCCAGCGGTTGTATGAACGTTATTGTGTTGTTCTGGAGGTACCTATATAGACATTTATGGACATGCTGTAATATGTGATGTTCATTCATAATGTCATGTAACTGTGAGCATTCAGTGGGGCATAAATTAGTCAAACACATATCAGAAGTTTGAAGAGGCAGAAAGGAAACAACAAAGTACTACATTCATGACATTGTATGCCTAAATAAATAGCGCACACTAGACATTTCAACTGAACAAATTTACGCACCTACAACTTTCTGACGTAATAGATTTGGCTCCAGGATAAAAAAAACAATGTTGTCGTTTATAAATATTGCAATAAACATTTCAACGGCGTTTGTATTATTTTGTTATATTTTTAATCATCCAGTCGAAGTTATAATAGAAGCGTATATAAATCAAATAAATTGGAAACTTACTACTATGTAAGCAACGTTTCGCCGGCCAACTCCCGGCCTCCTATGGCTATATAACTCTCCAGTTATAAAGACAGCTGAATAGACTGTAGAGTAGCCAGAAGAAGCCTGGAGTTCGCAGTCGAAACGTCGCTTATATGATACTAGTCATTTTCTAGTTTATTTGATTTTTAACCGCTACTTTTGTTCTTAACTTGTTTATTTCGAAATCATGCAACTGCATTTAAAAGGAGCACCATGTATAAACAAACAAAATTAAAAAGTGCCTTTCAAATTATCAAAATTTAATACAGAATGCTCACTGATAAAACAAAAAATTGTAAAATGAGATGAACAAGGTTGCTGGATTAGCTAACGAACAATGTTCTTATTTTTTATTTAATCTTATTTATTTATTTCCACAAAATGGGTTGGATGGCCCTTTCAGCACAAACTGATTTATGTGGTTGCCCCCTTGCAAAAATGGTTCAGAATATTTGTCTTCATATTTCAAAGAAGTAATAACTACTGTTAAACTATTCTGTATGCTTCAAAAGTGAGTACAAAATGCTCACTGATAAAACAAAAAATTGTAAAATGAGATGAACAAGATTGCTGGATTTGCTAACGAACAATGTTCTAATTTTGTATTTAATTCTGATGGCCCTTTCAGCATAAACTAATTTATGTGGTTGGCCCCTTGCAAATATGGTTCAGAATATTTGTCTTCATATTTCAAAGTAATAACTACTGTTAAACTATTCTGTATGCTTCTGGAAAATTGACACGAAAAATAAAGTAGAAAACGCTTACAAAAACAGAAGACTTGTCAGATCCGAAAAGTAGCCGATGTCTACTGATGTCAAATAATTCCATCTCATATCCCTACAAAATAATAAACATGGAATGAAACATGACCATTACGAGTGGTGCACAGCCACGGGGACCTGTCTATAAACATAAACTCATAATTCCAATAACGTTCGTTCGCAATATATGTTTACATATTATAGGTAAAGTTGAGTAATGACATTTTCTAGGAGTGGCCCCGATATTTGTTTGTAATATCGTAATAACATGCAATTCTATTGACATAAGAAAATCTGTTTCATCCAAATTGGGTCAGAAACGGCTGAAATATCTTTTTAACAATATTTTGTTTAAACGGTGTTTGATCGACAATCACCGAGTAAAATTCTAGAACTTTTAGAAATGTTTTACAAATGTTCAAAGACAACGTTGAAAACAATACGAATTAAATTATAAAAAGTAGTTGATGATATTAATTAAACCAAAACATTAAATGCTCAATTTTAGGCTAAACGCAATGATTTAAAAAGGCAACCTCTTGCGTTGCGATTGGTTGTTTTTAATAACATTATAGTGAAACATATTGAAATACAACAGGGCAAATCAGGGACGTACTTGTTTTTTGCATAGACACACATATTTATATATTTGTTCTTATGGCCCTTATACTCAATTCAACAATAGATAAATATATTTTTTAAATGAAAGGAGACACGTATCCAACCCCCTTTACACTACGTAGGCATGCAATATCATTATGTTACTATAAACTAGCTGAAATGTATACGGCATTATGCACGGCGATAAATCATGGCAGATAGCTTAAGTGCGGTCATTAACTCGCTACTACATTCAAACAGCAACATTACAAGAGATAAAGTAACTGCGTCTGTTTTAATGTTGCGTGTAAATATTGGTTTCCATGGTAATGTACATAATAATTGAGGTCTGAGGTTGCACCATGTAAGAGAGGGATGGGTAAGTCCTGAAAATGACTGACTTGGTATTATTTTTAAGTCCTTTTCATGATTATCAAAGCCTGCCCCGGCCCTTACATGGTAGAACCACAAACCGCAGGTATCATTTTTTTTTTTTTTTTTATTATCGTCGACATTTCAAATTCAACAAATAGATTCGATGATCAGATAGTGTAATATACTTACAATGTTTTGAGGTTCAATGCTCGTGAAAAAACACCTGGCTGAATGGTATGGAGGTCGTTTTCCCAGAGTTGTCTGCATGATTTCACATTGAGAAGTATGAAATGTAAGTATAAAATATATAATAAAAGACTATCTACGTCACAACATGGAGAAGCAGAGAAGGGCATAATACTATATGTACTACAGCAATCGGGTGTATTCACCGAGTGGATGATGAAACTGTTATTAACGTCAATATATGACCACCTACTGTCCCGCACTATTTACAGAATTTCTGCTGTAGGTTAGATTACAACTAAATTATCCTTGTACTTGTTTTATAAACTAAATAATTCATCTCCATGAAAGAATTGTATGATAAACCATTTCATGCTTAATAAC
The DNA here is from genome assembly GCA_031471515.1 of Dendraster excentricus. NCBI lineage: Eukaryota > Metazoa > Echinodermata > Echinoidea > Clypeasteroida > Dendrasteridae > Dendraster > Dendraster excentricus. The sequence goes on along the minus strand of JAUELG010211634.1, from coordinate 3,033 downwards.
AGCGAGGCATGAGAGAAATTCAAAAAATGTGAGAAAGTTTCATCGGTCGAGTTAGACAGAGTTACTAGTTCCTTTTGAAAGTGGTAAAGGATACGTCTCATAACACTCTGAGCAAAAGGAGGTATTTGCATTTTCTGGTATGTATTCCACTGGAATCTTTTAATAGAGCAAAACTATTTAACCGTAATTGTGTACTTACAGGTAGTTCAGGTTTGGGAAATGGTCGAAACACCCTGGCTCTAAAAGATGTATACGATTATGCCGTAGATTTCTGTAGAAACGAAATGAGATAGATAACTACACAGGGTGGCCCAGAAATAACGGAACGGTGTGTTTGCTATAATGATGACACTGGCTGTTTTATACACAGCTGAACGCACACTCACAATGGCGCACGGTTAATCGTTACTTGAAGCAGTATGGCGGGCATCATGAGTCATTAGTATGGCAAGTACACCGTTCCATTATTTCTGGACCACCCTGTATAGATAAATGTATAACTTTCGTAAATATGGATGCGTTGACAAGAAACACTAACGGTCGCTTTTGAGAGTTTAGTAGTTATCGTGCAGGTCTTGACTACAATTACGAAATTCAAATGAACCTGTACTCTCCTATCAATAACTTAACTATCCCGTTAAACAAAATAACGTTTAATACTTGATCGCAGAATATGTCTCAAAGGGGTAGTTCAGTTTTGGTTAAGAGAGGGCACTGCACATCACATTTCATTTGTGAGGTAATGAAAAACTTAATGTTGAATTCGATAGAACATGCAACTGCAATGGCAAAATAAACTTTATTTGGTCAAAATCTCCTAAAATATCAAAAGATATATCTGATCTTTTAAGTATTAGGTGACAAACAATTAAATGATTAAATTAGATCATCTCTCTATAAAATCATTATTGCAAAAAAAAAACAACCCATTACATGCATAATTTTGTATGAACCATGGTTGAAACCATTGCCTTTATAGAAAGTGCCATGTTGTGCTTTAATGGCTTATTTAGAATGATAACAACCTTTTTACTTATACTTTAGTAATTTTAGTATATATTTCGAGCATGATGATAACTATTCGTAAATAATGTTACTGTCGAGGTTTGGTTACTAAAAATCTGCCTTACCAAGACTTTACAACCCCTCTAACTGACGGAATTACCGTTTTCGACAAAGACGACAATCCGAGAGATCAGCAATGTCGGACAGATAGGACTATAACCTGCAATGACATCGGTTAAATCCTCAACGAAATTCAAGGCAAAATTGAGCCTTATAATTGAAATTAAACCTATATACTCACAATAAGTGGAGACGTTCCAGTCCAGTAAAAGTATCTCTTCGAATTGATGTTATTTTATTCTGTCCCAAAAGCCTATAAAACAAGAAGATATAATTGTATCATTATCTTTGTAGAAGCTGGTATGATGTAAACATTTCGGTAGCTAACAATGCTTTTTTGTTTGCTGAGTAAACAGTGGACGTATTCTTCCAAACTTTAAAAAAACCTGCTAATTAAAATGATATCGATATTGAATTGACGTCTCAAATGCATTTTCGGCAATATTTTACATTTTACATGGATCGCTTTAACATGCATGCAAAATGTCACGGCTATAAGCCGATTCGCTGCCGAGATCTTCAGGAGGCATAAAATTTATGCCATTTTGAAAAGGGGGGCCAACTTTTTTGTTGTGTATATGACAAAAGCATGCATTATTCATATACACAACAAAAAAAGTAAGTCCCCCTTTCCAAAATGGCATTACTGTTTGCGTGAAATGTTTTGAGAAAAAAAAGTAATAATAATAATACATTGCATTTATTAGGCGCTTAATACGGATGTTTCTAAGCGCATTATTATTACCCTTGGTCATCAGGTACAGGTCAAACCCGCACAATTATCTTGCGCACCATCTCAACTCCCTGGGGAGCATATTAGCCCAGCAACCACTGGGTGCTGAAGGCTAATTAACACCCGACCAAGTAAAATGACTCGGTAGGATTGTTCATACACTTTGTGACTAACTTCTATGTGAGAAAAAATAGGTCCATTCAGTCACGCATGAGTGAGCACACAAAGTGCTCACTCATGTATGTATCGATAGACAAATTTCTTTTTTCACGCAAACGTTAGTCAAGTAATGTGTAATATATTTGTGAATAACTTATTTATCTCTTTTTAACTGTGTTAATTTTTTTTTTTTTTTTTAGGTTTGGTTATCTATGAGTGTGTGTTGATGTGTGACTTTCAATGCGTGATTATTGTAAACATTGCAATTCTCATTTTTCCTGTTCATCAGGTACTCAGTTTATCTGTTCAAAATGCTCATGTCACCTTTTCCCGTTTAATCACTTTGAGGATGATTTTGAATATTAATGGTCTTTATATTCTTTCTTTCGCTTAAATCAAAATATTGATGTAAATAACCTTTCAAATATGAAAATTAATCCTTTTGATATAAATAACATGCAACAAAATTATTCTAATGATATGTTATGTGATGAAGATGTGCAATATATTTCTCAAAGTGAAAGTAATTATATGTTTCCTGAAAATAAATTGTCTATCATTCATTTGAATATTAGAAGCTTGTGTAAAAACTTTGATAATCTACAAGTATTTTTATCGTCTCTCCAGTATAATTTTGATATTATTGGCCTTTCTGAAACTTGGTTAACCCCAAGCACTCATTTAGATATGTATAACATAGACAATCATTCAATTATACAAATTTGTAGACCCACTAGAACAGGAGGAGGTGTAGGATTCTATGTAAAACATGGAATTGATTATGTTATTCGTAATGATTTATCAATTAGTTCTCAAGAAATTGAAGTAATTTTTATTGAAATTAAACACCCAGGTAAAAAGTCACCCATTATTGGATGCGTCTATAGGCCACCTAACACAAACATTCTTTGCTTTAATGATAAGCTAAATTCTTTTTTGGATATTTTGGATAAAGAAAAGAAAAATATATACTTGATGGGTGACTTCAATATTAATTTACTAAATCATTGCACGCA
>JAUELG010210530.1:0-15929 GCA_031471515.1 Dendraster excentricus | reverse complement strand
TGTAAATATGATGTATTTGATTGAAATTATATGACGTGTTTTGTTTTATTCTGCTTATTGCAGGTTTTTGTGTCTGCGTGACTCTCAACAATTGTAGATACTGTGGCCAATAAATAAACGACCATATTTCACCTAAACAACTGTCTTCTGAGTATCATTTCGCTTCATCTACGCCCCACAACATTAATTATACCCATGAGTTTTACATGAAAGGGGTGGTCACATTGAACACGACTATACCCACGATAGTACGATCGTAAAAATCGTAGTGGCTCGCCATTGTATCGACGTATTACCTACACATGTTGTACGCACACTGTACGCATATTTGCGAATGCCACACGAATGTAGTAAGAACGCGGTAAGCTTCCGTCAAGGAATCGAGAAGAACCAGTACGATGCCGTACGCACTCAGTACGATTGCAGTAAGAATGCCATAGGTATGTCCATGAACTACATGTAGTAGGAACCATGAATGCGAGATGGTACTCAGCGCTTCCTAAGCCAGATCATTAATGACTCTGCTCTCGAAGGGTCGAAACAAATATAATGATAATCTCGATCCGACTGTTGGATGTTGGGCTCTTCATGTGGCCCCCCCTCTCTCTCTCTCTCTCTCTCTCAAGACTCGGGGATGGACGTGGTCTGGCTGCCTTTTCGTTCATTGTCTTGCACTTGTGTTTTGGGGGGCATAATTGTGGGTGTATATGTCAATGTTGTATAAACCATTTTATTGACACAAATGGACATAATTTGGAAAAGATGCCAAAGTTTATATCTTGTGCCCACCAAAAGAGAACTGAAATGCCATGCATGAAATGTTCGGTTTATATAACAAGAGGTGGTCGATATGTGGCTCTGCGTATTAAATTCGTTGAGGTTAGTAATGATGCGTACAGGATTCGTCAGATCGTTTTAGATTCATGTAAATTCGAGTAATATGCCTACTGCTGTATTCATGATTCTAGGTGTGTTCGCCATGTTTTGTACTGGGTCCGTAGTGGTGGTTCACGGTATAGCGTACTGTATTCTGCTTTGATCGTGCGAAAATAATTGACAATCCGTATTGCGAATCGCTACGATAGAGAAAGAATGTCAGTACGCACCAGCACGTACCAGTACGCACACTCCACGCATGCAGTACGAATACGATTCAATCGTGAGCTGACCGCGAAAGTTTTGAACTGTCGTAGCTCTCTCGCGGATAGAGGATAACTATCACGAATCAGCAAGACTCGAACAATAATCCAGTACGCATTATGAAGAATAACCACGATTTCCCGACGATGTCTACCATTTTAACGATTCGTACTAATGCGTACGGCATTCGTGGATATAATCGTGTTCAATGTGACCCCCCTTGTTTGTATCAATGCAAGAACAAAGAGATTATATAGAGGGATGCCTGTAAAGTGTCCAACTCCAAGAAAATTAGTTGGAGTTTCCGCATTTCTCTTTTACTGTGTTGTTTAGATATGGTAAGAGGAAAAAAAAGACTTACAAATGCCCCTTTAGAGTGACAATATGTATAATTAAGCCCAAGAGCGTTAATCAACTGTCATAAACCTCGTTACTTCATTCCCTGTTCAGCCTGACGCACATCGTTGCGTAAAAATAAAAATGTCAATTTTTGTCACATTTAGCAGCGTTTATGGTCTATGGTCTACCATTTAGCCAGTTTTTAGATCTGAATTCGGCTTAATTACTAAAATACTTATATTTACCTAGCGGCACAATACCGAAAAAGTCCAATCATGAATTTCACGAAGTGACACACGCGTTATCGCGCATGCGCGAACATCGCGCGTGCCGGTTCGTGAAATTTCGACTTAATAATAAATAATAATAATACACTGCATTTATTAGGCGCTTAATACGGATGTTTCTAAGCGCATTGTAATTACCCTTGGTCATCAGGTACATGTCAAACCCGCACAATTATCTTGCGCACCATCTCAACTCCCTGGGGAGCATACTAGCCCAGCTACCACTGAGCGTCGCTGAGTTTTCCGAGAAGACACATGCCCCCAAAATCGTATCTAATGTCATATATAATAAGTTTTATTTATGTTGAACACCTATAATTAATAATGGTTTACCATTTGGCCAATTTGTGGAATCTAATTTTGCTAAATCGATAGCAAAATTAAGAATATCTCTGATCGACTGGACGGCACACACGAACTCCAAAAGTCAAATCGAGAATTTCACGAAGTGACACATACCCCGAAAATCGTATCTAATGTCATAAATTAAGTTTTAATTAGTTTATATTTAAGTTTAGCATCTGTAATTTAGCAAATGTCAAACATTCAGCCGATCTGAAATGTTGAATTCTGCTCAATTATTGAAAAAAGTAAGTTTATTAAACGACGGGTCAACGGAAGGTATAAAAAAAGTCCAACTGGAAATTTCACGAAGTCACACATTGCGTGCAAGATCGCACGGTCGATGTTTTCACGAAGGAACACACGTTTTTTTTGTAGACTCTCTGTGTTTTCATCTTTTGATCTGTCAAATTATTATTTGACACGACATGAACGAGAAGATTATCTTCTTTCATTTCATGTTCAATTCTTAATATTACAGTAAGTTATTCATCCCGAATACGCTGTTTGAAAATGTCGAAAACTGTAATTGCGTTTTAATCAAGCTGTGTTTTGTGCTAATGCGCACCAATGTGTCACTTCGTGAAATGCACAACGATATTTTTGCTGTTTTAACCAGGTAAGCAGTGTTCTTCGCACGTCATTTGGACATGATTTTGGTTCAGGATCGAAGTATTAAATGCCATTTGGGCAATGTCTGCTATTTTACAGGTGCACCTATAATGACTCTCGCTACTTTAATCACAACCGTAGATGTCAAAACCACTGTACAGTGTGATGATGTAGGAAAGTTATATATTACTGTACAAAGTAACATTTTGTGTCTTTCAAATTGAGAGTATCACAAGGAAATAGGATAGTAAGGCTGATAATTGTGATAGATTCCAATGCAGAAACGATAAAAAATCATTGCATACCTTCTTGGCCTTTCTGCAAAGCGTCAACCGGTTTCAGAAGCCATGAAGTCTCACTAGCCTCCACTGTTTCTTTATGGATAATTACTCCATTGGTAATCTTCTCGTTTGGATCGAATCTGCATTAGTAAAATAAGAAGGTGTGAATCAAAAATTTGTATCTCATGAAAACAATTAGAAGTGAATATATTGTATGCTTACATTTGTTTGCAATTTGGCCGGACATTGCCCCATAATCACTATTTTGTTTTGTAGGCGGAGGGCCAAAGTAAAAAAGAGTACGTTTGGCTTGTCAGATCTCCACAAAAAACTTTAAACCGAATATAATTGCAAGTACTGTTAATAAAAAAAAAATCAGAGGTCTACTTGAACAAATCTGTTGCGAATACCTCCAAATCCACGATGGCGTCCAAAAAAAGCAGTCGTTTTGACTTGCTATAGATAATCGGCAAAATTTACCGAGCGACACAGTCATAATTTCAGCATATAAAAGGCCAATGGAACCCAAGCAACCTCAAAATCCTCGATGACGTCCAAAAAGCAGTCGTTTGGACTTAGTATAGATAATTGGCAAAATTTACCAAGCGAAACAGTAATGATTATAGTATTTTTTGGCGTCATATAAAGGGACAACGGAACACAAGCAAAACATTGCTTTCATAGTCTTAAGAGGATTTAGAGGAATACACTCGGAAAGTCAAGAAACTAGCCTTTAACAAGGCTTCGTGTCCCTAGCAAGCAATGGCTGCGCTGCATGCTGATCAGGAACGATTGAACCGTCTGAACGCCAGATTGAGGCTATCTGACGAGTGGTAAATTCACTTACCATGCTTATGAAAGAAATTCATGGGCCATAGATTTCTTATTTTCTTTACCGATTGTGCTCAAATTTCAGGGACTATTCATTATATGGAGTGCATATAACATTTTTTTTTGGATTTCATTGTCCTTAAAGTGATCCAGGTAATGTCTCGGAAATTGCACAAAACAACACTTGAGACTTAAATCCTATATTTATATCATTGTAGCATACAATGAGAATATTTGTGAAAGTTTGAAAGAAAACGTCCACTGTTTATCTAGTGAAAAGGAAAACATTGGATGCATAATTATTTTTCACCGAGTCCCGTAGATTTGCCGCAGTGATACTCGTCCGTTTGATGATATCCGTACGTCCGGTAGTACAGTGTACAAAGATATGTACGATTGAAGAGTTCAAAAACTCGGGCGGAGTTTTAGAACCATGTACAAAGTGAATGCAATGAGTTATTAAATATCACTTTGTATTTCTGCTCATAGCTTGCAAGGCAACGTCCATTTGACTTAAAATTTTCACACACATACCCTGTGGACATATCAGATACCAACAAAATACATTGCATCAATTATTCATCAATTTTTACACATGGCAACAAAGTTACTAGATCCCTTTAATGTTCTGTTAAGCAACGAGGACAAAGATATTTGTTTTTTATCGAAACATTTCTTAGATTAAAGGAATGGTTGAGTAATGGTCACACTTAACTTTAGTAACCAAAACGTCCACCATTACTGAAGAAAATAATAGTAATAACTTCACCATGCTAAAAAATTTCCAATGGTTTCAAACAACTACGTCAAACACATGTTATCATTCAACAATACCGTGGACGCAGAGGGCGCTGTTTTTAAACAAATCACTGGTTTTAGCCTTTGTTCATACAAAATTGTACATTTAAAGTTTTGATTCAATAGAATTATCATCAACTACTTGTTTTAAAACCTATTAAGTTCGTTTGCATATTATTTATTAAGTATTTTTTTAAGTTTTCTAAAAAGTTTTAAAATATCGCAAAGTGATGGCCGGTGACTAAATCTTTTGAACAAACCATATTTAGGAATATTTCAGCCGTTTCTGAAACCTATTTTGATCAAATAAAGTTTATTGTGTCATTAAAATCGTATGTTCTTTCGAATTTGACAGCTAGATTGTAATTATCTTGCAACAAATTAGGGGGCACTTCGAGACATACCGGTACTCAACCCTACCTTTAAGTCCGTAAACAAGAATTACATTAGTTTAGGCACTATAGTGCGGGATTTGTATATATACAATGCTGACGTGTAGTTATCATAACTTTTTGTTCAGATACGGAAAATTTACAGTGCATTGCTGATATATTTGATTTGTTTTTTTTTTTCAAAAAGTATTAATTCGAATCCTAGTACAAGTATTGATTTATGCATAAGTATGCAAATCAATAATGTCCTATTGTTGGGAAAATGCCTAAAATTTTAGTTTGGGGCTAACATTAACTGTGTTACATATCCTAAAACATAAAATGTTTGCTATCAGATTATAGAAAATTGTATTAGCTTTGATATGATTGCAAACCTATGCTGACATCAGATACTGCGAGGGATATTTTGCCAATTATCAATAGCAAGTGAAAACGGTCACGTTTTTGGACGCCATCCTGGTTTAGAGGTGTTCGCGAATATATTTTTGAGTTAGACCTCTAAAGTAATTTGTCCAATTAAAACAATTGCAAATACAATTGGTTTAAACTTGTTGTGGAGATCTGGCAACCTTAACTCCTTGAGAAAGCCACTTTTTCGACTTTAGCTCTCCCCCTACTGGCACAAATACTGTAAAACGCACTTTTAAATTCCCATACGCGATCAGTGAAGCAGAACTGAAGAATAATTAACCCTGACATGGTGTCACTCACAGCGCCGCAACATAAAAACTACACGACTAACAGTTATGTTATTGGGAAAAATTTTCATTTGAAATGACTCCCTACCAAACGGACACAGTCATTTCGTTAGTTTATTTGTATGTGTGTTTTTTTTTTTTTTTTTTTTTTTTTGGGGGGGGGGGCACCCTTCATAAAATAGTAAAACGTACATTTATGGCGGCGGCCTTTATAAGATCCATTCGCTGCTTAATGTATTGACAGGTATATAGGTGAATTTTTCGCAAAATATATAACATGTCCTGATACATACTTCTCTCCTGTCAGTGCCTTCTTTAGACTCGTCTTCCCGACTCGTTCCTGTCCAACGATCATTATTCGGGTTTCATAGATTGCCTTGGTTCCATCACTCATCGCTTCATTGTAGGCCTGAAGGGCTTCTGGACCTCGAGCTAGAATCTCCAATGGGACATTGAAACCTGTACGTTTATAAAAAAAAGCAATAATATTAATTACATTTGGTTTTTGTTTTCTGAAGCTTTCATGTGGCGTATCATTTTCATTTGAAGCAGAATAACATTTTTAACAGGATATTCTTCATGATACTGTTGTTCATAAATAAAAGCACATGTTTTTTTCCATTAATACAAAGTGCAGAATATTAGGCTTAGAGTTAAAATCTCTGATGGGTTATCGAGATCCAGAATGCTTAGATCATATCGCCCATGAGCGAATATATTTCTTAGTATTATAAATCTATTTAGGTAGTAATATATATATACATGCAAGAAAATGTAAATGGCAATAAAGGGCAAGTCTATGGTGGCAAGCATAAACGAGGATGTACCCTAGTTTAAAAGGCGCTTCAATCAATAATTTCGTGTAAGCTAATGCAAAGCTCAGTATAAAATTCTAAAAACCTTAAACTTGTAAACACAAACTTTGTTTCATCAAAAAGAGTTCATAACCAGCTAACATATCCGTGATTATATCGAATTGCTATAAATATTCGGGACAAACACTTATTTACTAATCTAAGGCAATTTTATGAAATATTGAGTAATCCTTAACATTCTAGAAAACATATCAAAGTGGCTTTAAATTATGTTTGATGATCTCTTCGGCTATAGCTCGTTATTCCGAAAGTTCATTATTCCGAAGGACCGTTATTCCGAAGGTTCGTTATTCCGAAGGTTCGTTATTCCGAAAACGAAATCGGGTTCGTTATTCCGAAGGTTTGTTATTCCGAAGATTCGCCTATTCCGAAAACGAAATCGGGCTCGTTAAACCGAAAATATACTATGTTTGCTATATTGCTATATTTCCAATCTAAATGATAACAAAACTGAAGTTTTGTATTGGTTTGGCCAGGGGAGAGAAAGGGGGAGGGATATGCTTAATGCCGGATGAAAGTTTAATAAACAAACCACAAATTATAGTATTAAAACAAACCGTATTTTTTCGGATTAACTGACCCTAATTTGTTTTCGAATAACGAACCTGATTTCGCTTTCGGGTTAACGAACCTTCGGAATAACGAACGTTCGGAACAACGAGCCTTAGGAATAAGGAACCCGATTTCGTTTTCGAAATAGGGAACCTTCGGAAAATCGAACCTTTCGAATAACGAACCTTCGCAATAGCGAACCTTCGGAATTCGGAAAAAACGAACCTTCGGAATAATGCAACGAATGTATTTTGTTTTCGGATTAACCCTCAGGTATAGAAAATTTGCGTGTTCGGAATAACGAACCTTCGGAATAAAGAACATTTGGAATAACGAACCGCACCCATCTCTTCATTGAACCAATATTTTCCCACATCATCACAGTTGTTACATTACAACATTGTTTAAACTTTCAAGTGTCTGCGAGGAGCTCTCTATTGTTGTGTGTTGTTTTTTCTTAGGACAACAGACTAACTCAGTAATTTATTATTTTTCTGCAAATTAAAACATAAATTGAATTATAACTATAGGTCTTAAAAGAAATTTGAACTTTGTTTACATGTGCAAAAAGTGATGTATATTTGGGATAATGTGCATTCTTGTGATGTGATATGCCATTATTAAGTAAGATACTATTTGTTCTCAGTTCACAGTTACCGTCAATGAGAATCAATCCTTCGAATCATTCGAGTACATGGACCTGTCTCTGTCGTCCTCCACTTGTCACTTACGACTGGTGGTGGTTTAGAGACGACCGACAAGCAGCCGAAACAAGTCACCTGTGGGTACTTTCGTTCGGGAGATCTCCTCTCTTCTCGAAATTCTGCAATCGGGAAATCAGAGGTTACTACTCGCAGGGGCCATCAATATCCACATGGATAACAAAGATGACACGCATTCTCAAACCTTCGCTGAACTACTTGATACTGCACGTCTCGAAAATCACGTATACTGTCCTACACATCGCAGCAGCCACACCCTAGACCTGATAATATCTAGATCTGACGATCAACTCGTCTCGGACGTTTCTACCAGTCAGTCTCTACCTTCAGACCATGCTTCTGTGATGTGTAACGTGAAGATCATGCGTCCCAAATCCGTGCAACGGACTGTAATATATCGTAAAATGAAATCCATCGACATGAAGAATTTCAAAGCTGATATTCAATCCATCTCAGCTTAACACTGATCCACCTGATGACCTGCTGGACCTGACCACTACCTTCTATACAAACTTGCGTTCCATCCTCGACAAAACATGCACCTGTGTCTGAGAAAGATGTTGTTCTTAGCCCACATGCTCCCTGGTACTCGGAGAAGCTGCGAGACGCCAAACGGAAACGACGGAAGTGTGAGAGAAAAGCAGCAAAACCACATGCACCTCAAGCAGACAAAGACAACTATGCAGATCAATGCAAACTCTACAACGAACTAATTAAAAAACAAAAAGAGAGTTTTTGCAAGACAAGATTCAACACACTAATCAAAGACAACTTTTTCAGGTAGTTGACAAAAACGCGTTACAAGATCATGCATCGGATGTTCAGCTCGCCAACCAGTTCGCTGATTTCTTCAAGCTAAAGATTGAGCGTCTGTGAAATGAACTAGATCAGTGCATACATGAAGACTTGTCCGTCAACATCACTGCTACTCCCGAAGTCCCACGACTTGATGAGTTCCAGGCTGTTTCTGAAGATCAAGTATTAACAGTTGTCAAGTCGTCCTCAACTTCCACCTGTGATCTAGATCGCTTCCAACATCAATACTAAAGGAATGTTGTCATGTCATTTTACCAGTCATTACACAAATAGTAAAACTCACCCTTCAATCTGGTGAAGTTCAACCTGAACTTAAAAAGGCCATCGTAATGCCACGACTGAAAAGGCCTAGCCTATCAACGCAAGAGGTGGCAAACTACAGACCGATTTCAAATATCCCATTTTTTTAGTAAAGTACTGGAAACAGCTGCCATAGCCCAGATTCAAAAACACCTTGAAACACACAACCTTTACACGCCTACCCAGTAAGCGTACCGCCGCTCCCATAGCGCTGTGACAGCCTTGGTTCGTGTCCAAAATGACATCCTACAAGCACTCGACAGAATTAATATTGGTGCTTCTTGACTTCACAGCTGCATTCGATACTAAAGATCACACAATACTCCTCAGACGCATATCCGAACGCTTTGGCTTCACAGGAAATTTTCTCAAATGGGTATCGTCATACCTATCAGATCGGGACCACGTTGTGAAAATAGGGAACAGCACTTCAGACACGGTTCTAGATAAACACGGCGTTCCACAAGGCTCAGTCATTGGACCACTTCTTTTCACTTTATACACAGCCCCCATTCATGATATCATATCTTCTCACCGCAACACTGACATCTCAAAACTCAATGCCTGTATCAAAGACGTCCACCAATGGACAACTACAAACAAGATGATGCTCAACTCCAGTAAAACAGAGGTCCTCCATTTCACTTCGAGATTCACGCCACAGCCACACCCAACTATTTCGATCACAGTTGGAGAACTGCAGGTTCGCCCGTCAACAGAAGCTAGAAATCTCGGAGCAATTATGGAGGAACATTTATCTTTGAAGTCCCACGTAAACAAAACACGTCGCTCTGCAATGACCACCGTCCGAAAGATAGGGCAGATTTTTGACTGTTTAGACGAGAAAAACACATCTACGCTTGTACATGCATTTTTAACTTCAAGACTGGACTCAAACGACGCACTTCTCACCAACCTTCCGGACAAATACATCAACAAGCTTCAAAGTATACAAAACGTAACAGCCAGAATAACCACAAAAGCACTCCGACACGAGCACATCACGCTCATCCTATTCTCACTTCACTGGTTACCTATTGACACACGCATCCAATTCAAAATACTTCTACTCACGTTCAGGGCCCTTCACGACACTGCACCCCTATACATCACAAAACTTTTACACATCTACACTCCTACCCGCGCTCCTTGCTCACAAAACCAACATCTCCTTCAGATCCCAAGATTCAACACACAGCATTATGGAAACCGGCCATTCAGCGTCACTGCACCTACCCTATGGAACAAACTCCCCTATCACATCCGATCCATGACCTCGTTTGAATCATACAAAATTGCACTGAAAACTCATCTCTTCACCCCGTAATTTAAGTAATCTGTAGATTTTTTTAATTATTATGGTATTAAGCTTTTGTTTATGTGAATATTGATATGCTATGTTGTTAATTTTCTTTGCTTTTTGTATTTAGTATTTAGATAAGATAACTAAGTTAGATAGCATGTAAGTTTTTTTTTCTGTTTAATTAGTGTAAAGCGCCTAGAGATAATTTTATATTAGGCGCTATACAAATCGAATATATTATTATTTTTATTCATATTTATGATGGCATTGTACATTATTGTGGAATGCCCTATCTGATGAAGACTAGCTTTTACTTGAATGATTTTAATCTGTATGTATTATTTATTACTATTTAATTTCTGGTTTAAATTCAGGTTACTCTGTATAACTATGTGAAATGAATAAATCAATAAATACATACAAAAAGTACTTTGTGCAAATTTCACGTCACATGGATGTTATATTAGCTAAGGAGCACAAAATAATGCAAACTGATAATCGCTTACAAGTTGTACTGACTTTATACACAGTTATGACTATTCTGTGCACAATTTAGACTTTCTAACATAATTAACCCGACGAATAAATTTTGGTATAACACGCATTCAATCTCCATAGACTCAAGCCCGAAATATTTTGGGACCAGTCCTCAACGGGTTAACAGAGTTAACGCTTCACTCAGGCATATCTTCATAACAAAAGAGAACTTAGAAAAGTCCTATATTCGCAAATACAACAAGAAGGAATAAGCAAACCAATATATTTGACATAAAATTGTGTAAATGTGGTCAATGTTTAGATTAACTTATACATATCCTTTACTAAAATCTCGTTTGAACGTTTATACTATCTCTTTAATCTGGGCAGGTTGGGAGTGGGGGGGGGGGGGGTAATGATGTTATCTTTTCTATCAGTGCTTCTTGAATGGAATATAATTATACATGTTATGCTGTCAATTTTCACTCCTTTTCAAAAACTAGATTTGATACATGTTAACTTTCGTTCCGTGCAGCCTGATTGTGCCAATACTTATTTAGAAATCGTATCTGGTCGATTTTTAATTAATATGTTCTAAAACGAATATCATGTGTAAATAATCATCGTTTTACAATTTATTTTTGGTGGTCATAGTTTCTGGCAATTTAAAAACGAAAGCATTATCGTCAAAATTTGTGTTATAATCGTTTCATACGATACTGCTATAATTTATTGTAATGTATGTCTCACTTAATCGTTTACCTTTCAAATTTATTGCACTTTAGGCTAGCACACACATACACACTATTCCAATTTAGAAGTATAATATGAAATGCGTTCACCCGACTTCTCACGTCAATATAAATGATTGTACATACATGTATGGTAATCTTTGCTCAACCAAACATTGAAAATAAACATAATTTTAAAATTTACAAATATATTTTGTACTTGCAACCCAAATCAAAGTTACCAAAATAGATACTACAATTTTCGCCAAATTGACATGGCCTAGCCCCAAATGGTAATATTTAAAACTATTAGTGGGAGGAGGGGGGGGGGGGGCATGCTATCCCTCCTTCATCCCCAGGACTAGTACGACTATTTTGTTGACATACCTTTAGAAGGCTCCTCCGGCGTCATTCTCAATACAATTCCATGGTAGCTACAATCCGCTTGTAGTTTCTTGTCTTCTTCCTCGCGGTACATGAAATGGCGTATGCTCTCTTTTTGGAAGGGTGCTTCACCACGCTCCGCTGCCCAGAGGTTAAGAAGTACTTCCAGACGACTCCAAGGGTTGTTGCCGGTTTTGGGGTCATTATGAAACGCTTCCAGGTAACCGGAATGGGACAACTCTCTCAGGGCTTCCGTATTTTTCTGTCGATATGCAAGTGGCACATGCCCCAAAATAGCTTTGCAGTAGCAGCGTTCGTTTTTGCAAGAAATGCGTTCGATATTATACAGTGACGCGAAAGTCAATGAGATCTGTAAAGATGGGAAACGTTCTTCCAGATCCTTGATGAGTCTACAGCATACGTCGCACGGGGAATAGACAAAGAATACATCAAGTACGCAGTTTGATGTCGGGCCATTGTTTTTCTCGTGGACATACTCAATAATGTACTCCTCTGGATGTTTCCCTTGTCCGATATGTCCACGTATGCTCTTTTCAAACTGACACACTACTATTTCCTTCTTATCATTGTCATCGTACATAAATACGCAGGTATTCCCTTGAACAGCATTGAACCAGCCATTCTGCTCATGTACGCCAGCTTGTACAAAGTCGTGCATTAATTCGTAAGGTGGTTTTCTCTTATCTAGTCGCAAATCCCGAAATGTGAACTTGTGGAATTTCTTTTCACGATGATCGAAGCATGCCATTGTCACATACTGGTCGTCTCTACAAGTTTATTGATATTAAGATGATATACAATATAATATCATGAGCCCATTATCATCTGATATACATGCAGCATCATCGCGGACTCTGTACCAAAGCAACCACAAAAACCAAAAACATATATACGTTTGTACGTAAACATTGAGAAGATGCAACATCAGTTATAACATTTTGAACTTCAATCGAATCATTCATTTATTTGATACAGTCGTGCCGTCGAAGTGGCACAGACTAAATTCACGAGCTGGTTCTGTCATGTATGTACGTTTCGAGCATGGACAGTGACGAACGGGTATTTTCCTTAATTGTTCAAGAATTGTACGAGTACCATTATACTCAGTAGCGACTATCCTGTCTCTGTTCATGACAATAGGGAGAATATTTGGATATGACGCCTTGACACCATACAACCACCACTCGGTCACCGCGATCAAGCAGGAACATATCGAAGCGTGTCATTGAAGGATCACACCCTATCGGGAGAAAAAAAAAACGACATGACTTTGAATTCATTTTCCAATATAACAAACGCCACATAATGACAAATCATAATACCGGGTGTTTAATACAATTCTTGCCCGTTTTGATCGTGCAATTAAAAAAGCACGGATTCGATACATAATCGAAAATGGTTATATACATAATTATATAGTTGTTTAGTAGTAGTAGTAGTAGTAGTAGTAGTAATAAATTGATCATTTACTTATATTCATTACCGAGTATCACTGAAACATCACAGTAGAACGAACAAAAAATCTTTTAGTTAGATGTCGTTTTACCATAATAATGACTGGTTGGGGTGACTGAAACTTTAGTGGTATCGATATGTATCGGTTTGATCGGATTCATATTTTGATGTTTAAGTATAATCAGTACAAATATAATGGTGAACCCTAAGCAAAAATACGATTTTTTACCTTAGTTTGTTAATAACCTTAATGTAAATATGATGATTTTTTGAAACATTCAATCCTTTTTCACACGCATGCACATCGTTACTGCGATAGGGTATTTCATGATAGGTATTCTCGCAGAAGAACATTTTTTATAATGAAATTAAGTTTGCATGAAATCACAACACGGATGCCGGAGTAGGCAAGGAATATAAAACAACAAATGTAATATATTGCCTCACATACAGTACTTCCAGGCTCACACAACCTTTTTAGCATCAGAAATGAATAATGTATCTTCATCGACTGAAAAGTGGCTTATCATCATGACAATAAGCGGTATCGGTGTTCGTACACAAATAATGGCGTCCCTACCATACCCACGCATGTTTCCCCTCGCCAGTGGATAGGGGCTATACATTTTATACACACATTTTTTCCTCGCACAATGTCAACGCGATCCGTTGTAGCCAGGCATTGCAAATAGGGTATTTCATGGTAGGTATTATTGCAGAAAAATATTTTTATGATGAAATTACTTTGGCATGAAATCACAAGAAGAATGGCATAGTAGGCATGGAATGTGAAAACAATGTAATATATATGCTCACTTACCGTACTTCCAGGCTCACACAACCTCTTCTGCATCAGAAATGAGTAATGTCTCTGCATTAGATCTTCGACTGAAAAGGTGTCTTATCATCATGGCAATAAACGATCTCGGTGTTCGTACACAAATATGGCGTCCCTTCCATACCCACGCATGTTTTCCCTCGCCAGAGGATAGGGGTTTTTAATATATCTTTTTTACACACATTTTACACACAATGCCAACGCGATCAGTTATAGACAGGCAATACGATCCATATATGGTCAACAAGATAAAAAAAATAAAAATAGTCCCCTCGGTTGTGCAAACATTGGCATTATATCTGATACCGTTTTGATATAAGCACTTGGTTTTCCCCACAATCTACACGACACATGGATACACTGTTTGTCAATAGTCTGCCATACCAGCTAGCCTTTGTTATCCGCGGATATGCATAGATGCTTTATATTTTGTACTTTTTTAATTGTGCCCATTGTGATTGCGCTTACATTTACCATATGCGATATGGCTCTTTCTAATATATTGTTGGACAATATAATTGTATTCAAGACCATGCCTTTTTTGTTTTAACCATTTACCATATGCGATATGGCTCTTTCTAATATATTGTTGGACAATATAATTGTATTCAAGACCATGCCTTTTTTGTTTTAACCATTCATACACTCAGAAATGCAAATTGGGAGAGTGATACTCTCTCATATGCGTACTGGGGAGGGGAGGGGGTGGAGGTGCCCCCCCCCCTCTTTAACACTAAAATGAGTGGTCTCAACCGTCAACATCTATGGTCTTGGCTTCGAAATTCCGATATATTCTTCGTCTCCGCCTCATTAATTTGGATCGATTCTGTGAAAACATTCATTGCACCTAATTGCAAGCAGGCTGATGAAACTCTGAATAATTCGGAATCTCTCTGGGTCCAAGGAGCATATTTTTGATCTTTGATTTACGGTCTGAACTAAATATGTTTTTAATCACGTTAAATATGTTAACTATGTTTTATTTTACTTTTTGATTTGTACGTTGTCTAGTGAATTGATACGGCATGCGCAATTATGTGCCCGTTGTTCTTACCAGATATCTAATACGTGTACACCCCTATTTTGCCGTCGTTCTAGATCTGTGAAGAGAAGCACTATTTGGCTACGAAACAACTTCATAACTGTATGTTTTTGTGTCCGTCTGGTGGTCTCTGTAAACAGGTTAACTGTGCTATATGATTCTGATAAATTTGTCTATAAAGATGACCTGCTTATAGCGTACAAACATCTTGTCTGCATTGCGTGGTCACTACACACAAGTTTAAATGCAGGATTTTTGTATGGCGCAAACACCATACCTCAATATAGCGACCACTCACATTGTATCTTTGAGTAGGCACTATACACAGGTTTGGTATTGAAATTGTTTTAAAAGTTACCTGTTTATAGCGGCCAATAATGAATCTTACATTTGGTGATCATATATATACACAGGATGGGCGGTAAACATATTTTTGAACCTGTCTGTAATATAAACCTGTTTTAAGCGGCCAATTGCCTATAGTGTGGGAGCCTGTCTATAATGACCACCTGCTTAAAGCGGGCAATTTCTTCCGTGGCTTTGGCCCTTGGGTGGTCGTCATACATAGGGCAAACTACTTATTATTTTATGGAACTGGTCTGTAATGGTCACCTTCTTATAGTGGCCAATGTTCTTGTTCTACTTTGTTGGTCGTTATATACAGGTTTGACTGTTGACATCTATAAAGGTCAC